>VYZP01006715.1:0-22960 GCA_013400635.1 Hypocryptadius cinnamomeus | reverse complement strand
AAAAAAAAAAAAAAAAAAAGAAAAGGAAAATCGTTGTGTTTTTTCCTCCGTGCCTGATGCAGCGTGAAGATTAAACTGGGATGAGTCTGTGCGGCAGCCAGTTCGATTAGGGGTGGGGGACAGCAGGGAGGGATGTGAGATGGGGCAGGGATGGGGGCTGTGGCTGGGGCTCTGGAGGTGCCAAAGCTGGGGGGAAAGGGGAATTTGGGGGAACTGGGGGGCCTGTGGCCAGTCCTGGGGGTCCCCAGGCTGCCTGTGGTTGGTGCTTTGGGGGACAGCCACATCCATAACCACTGGCAGTCTGATCCTGGGAATAGCTGGCACTGGGCTGTGTGGGGGTAGCTTCAGCAGCTCATCCCGATGGACAGGGCTGGAAAGCCCCCTGGCAGTGGGGAGTACGTCCAGCCACCTCCATGAGAGACTGGATGTGCTCTCATCCCACCCAAGGTTCCTGATCTGCATCCCACAAACCATCCCACCACGCAGCCACCTCCCAGCATAAGCAGGGACCTGGTGCCTGATATTCCTCACCTTTGCCCAGGACCCCCACCCCCCATGGCTCTGGGGCTGGGGAGGCTCCCAGCAGAGCTCTGGGAATCCTGTCCACCCCACTGGTGGTGCTCCCCTGGGAAATGATGGGAAAGGGGTCAGGGGGCTCCCCTCCAGGACACAGGGTGAGGGACATGTCCCTTCCCACAGCCAGGGTGTTGGGGAGGGATGGCTTCCCTGACATGGTGTGCCTGTGTCCTTTTGCTGATGAAGGGGCAAAGGAAATTGGGAAAACCCCCTCAGGACTGTCTGGCCATTCTGAGGGACCATGTGACCAGTAGGTATACCGGGAGGAAACTGGAGTGGCTGTCCCTGGGGAGCACCATGGAGTGGCTGACCCCTCCTTTGGGATAAGGCTTTTTGGGGGCTGAGCACTGGCCTGGGGGTCAAGCAGCATTTTGGGGTGTTGAGCACTGGGTCGAGGGGCTGAGCACCATTTTGGGGAGCTGGCAACTGGTTTGGTGGTCAAGCATTGTTCTGGCTGGGGGGTCGAGCACTGATTTGGGGGTTTGGTGTTTTGGGGGGCTGAGCACCAGCATGAGAGTCAAACAGCATTTTAGGAGACTGAACCAGCTTGAAGGTCAAGCATTGTTTTGGGGCCTGAACTCCAGTTTGGGGTCTGGGCAGCAGCTCAGTGGCTGGTTCAGGGGGCTGAGCCCTGTCTCGGGGGTCAGGCACTGTTTTGGAGGGCTGAGCACCATCTCAGGGGTCAAGCACCTGTCTGGGGTGTTCAGCACCCACTCAGGGGTTCAGTGCTGGCTTGGGGGATGAGCCCTGGCCTGAGAGTTGAGCACTGTTTTGGGAAGCTGAGAGCCAGTTTGGCCACCAAACACCAGTTTGGGTGGCTGAGCACCATTTCAGGGAGCTGAGTACTGGCTCAGAGGTTGAGCAGTGGTTTAAGTGCTGTTCTGGGGCTGAGCCCCAGTTTGAGGGGCTGGATCTTACCTGAGAGGGCTGGGGGGGCACCCCACTGCGAGTGTGATCCTGTCTCATGTCCCATACTGGGGTGTGGCAGTGCCAGGGCAGGGGGTGTTCTTGCTCTGCCTTTGCTCCCTGTCCTCAGCACAGAGTGGGGACAGGGATCCTGCCTGTCCCCAGACAGGGACAGACATCCCCCCTCTGGATGGGGAGCATCAGGAAAAGCTGGCTCTAGGTCCCCTTGCTGTGCCATGTGTGTGGGCCCATCCCAGCCCTCCCGTGCCTCAGTTTCCCTCCTGCAGTGGAAGCAGAGCATCCCCCTTCCTCTTCAGGGGTCTCCCTGCTGCCTCCTGCCCACAGCTGCTCTCTCATGGGGCTGCCATGGGCATCCCTGCCCAGAGAGGTGGGGAGGGAAGGGTCATCTCATCCCCACATCCAGTGGCTGGGTGCTGTACCCTGGGTAATGCTGGGCTACCAGGAGCACCCCTGAGTGTTCCCCTGGGAACTCAGGTGTGCTGGGTGTCCTGGCAAGCCCTCACACAGCCAGCTCTATGCTGGAGCCTCACCTGCTCTCCCAAAGGAATTGAATCTGCCTTCCTGGAGCAGGGTGATCCTCAGAGTGGCACCAGTCTGTGGGAAGGGCGTGGGTGGGTGCAGGGGCACCGTCCCCTGCCAGCTGAGCTGCTGCCATGGGAGTGGGGAGAACCAGGGTCCCCTTCCCAGGGGTCTGCAGGGCTGGGGAGGTGAGGAGGAGCCCAGGATGTCTCCATCTGTGGGGCAAGGAGGGCATGAGCCCACTCTGTGCTTTGCAGGTCACCTTGAACCCTGCTGGCCCCCTGGCCTGGGGACCCTTCTGACACCCTGCCCATGCCTGGGCCAGCAGCAGCTGCACCATCCCCTCTGCCCCAGGCAGGGTGAGAGGATGGGACAGGGCTTTTTCCTGGCCTTCCAGCCACGCTGTGTCCCAGGGCTTGTTCCTTGTGCCAGCACCTCCTCTGGAAACAACCTTGGGCTCCTTTCTTTCTGGGGGTGCAGCTCTGCCCCTCCTTGGATGCTCCTTTCCTCCCCATGGGTGGGGGACAGATCCAGACCAGGAGGAGGCTGTGGCTCCATGCCCAGGCCATGCCTTTGGCTCCATGCCCAGGGTCTGCATCGCCCCACCAGGGTTGTGCCAGTGCCATGGCCCCACAGGTTTCCCAGAATGGGCTGATCCTGGGAGCTGGTCAGGGTGTGCTGATGGCAGAAGGTCTCCTCATAGCAGAGGGACACCACTGGGGACACTGGTCTCTCCAAGTGCCATCGCCTGGAGTCAGTGTCTGTAGTGGGGAGTAGCTCCTGGGTCCCTCGGGAGCAGATGCACCACAGCCAGCCTTACTGCCCCTGAGCACCCACCACCATTTACTGGGGGGAAATAAGGAGAAACTTGGAAATTCAGGGTTGGAGAAAGGCCTGGGGGTGCTGGGGGTGGGAAGGGACAGAGTGCCTCAGGCCAGGATGACATATCCTGGGTGATGCCGGGATGCTGAGAGCATCCCTCTGAGTATTCACCCGGGAATGCGGCCACGGGTGTGCAGCGGGGGCAACACAAACCCTCTGAGCCCTCAAGGCTGAGACTGCCACAAACTCATCTCAAGGGTGAAAATCTCTGTGGGGCGAGCAGGGGGCTCGGCCGCATCCCTGCCCCGCTTTGCTTCAGCCACATCCTGCCAGGGGCGGGGGATGCCTGGCTGCGGAGGGACCCTCGGTGGGCTCGGAGCCGGGGGGGCCGTGTCGTGTCGGAAATCACGTGCCTCTGGGGCTTGGGGCTTTACGGGAAGCGAGGGTTGAGGCGAGGGGCAGCTCCCATCCCCCCGGGATGGCTTGGCCGGGCTTCAGCTCGGGATCGGGCCCCCAAAGCAGCTGCCCCGTGGCGGCGGCGGCCGCTTCCCGGCAGGAGCGGGGTGACGGGGGGGACGGGGAGCCGCCATCGCTCCCTCCCCCGAGCAGATGGTCCCTCGGCAGCAAAGCTGCCCCTTCCGCATCGATTACCCGGGCCGGCCGTTTAACGATCGCTTTCCGGGGTTAATTAAACTCTTCTCGCCGAGGGCGGCTGTACCTGCCTGCAGCCCTGATGCACCCCCCAAAACGGGGGTGACGCGCCTGTGGCTGGAGCTGGGGTTTGCTTCCAAGCCAAACCTTAATATCCATCCTGAAGTGCGCCGTGCCTGCTTCTCCCCGGGGCTCCCGGAGCAAGGTCAGCTGCCGGGGCTGGTTACATCCCACTTTCCAGGCAGCACAGGGTGCTGGAGCACTGGCTGCCCGGTGTTTTCCCCTGACCGCTGTTTTTGTGGGAGCGAACCCCACGACCGCGCTCCGTGGGGTTGGGTGTGCGCCCACCCATGTCTCTATTCACAATGATTTTGGAGGAAGGCGTCGAGAGCTCGGCGGCAGACGGCGGCTCCAGAGCCGAGCGGGTCGCAGCCCCGGGATTGTCAGGAGTTGCTGCTTTTTGCATATCTAAATGTGCCCTTTCAGCCGGCGCTCTCGGTCGAAACTGCCATCTTTTGCCTCATTGTCAGCCTCGCCGAGGTTACGCATCGTTTGCTGACTCACAGCCTCCTGCTCTAATTACTCGTTCAACTCCCTCCCTGGAGCCACCCGGCCAGTCCCGGCACATCCCTTCCCGCTGCTGCACCGCCGGCCGGAGGGCTGGAGCCGGGGCATCCCTGCAGAGCCCTCCCTGCACCCGTTCCTGCCCGCGGGCATCGCTCCGCGGCTCCGGCTGCAGCTGGGAGCTGCTGCCCTTGTCCGCTCCAGCATCCCACTGCTCGCACCCCCGGCACGGTTTTGGGGTGCAGCCGGGGTCTGCAGCTGCGGCATCCGTGCTAACCCCCATCCCTGCCCCTGGGCATCGCTCCGGGTCTCCTAGAGCTTCTCTCCTGGTTTTCTGCTCCAGCTCCCCACTCTCGCCCCCTCATAACGCTGATGGTTTTGGGGTGCACACGGGGGTTGGTGGGGCCGTCACACGGCGCAGCTGACCCACCATCCAGGCGCTGTGCCGGGGGGCTCCGGGCTGGCCGTCCCCCCGGCATCGCCCCGCTGAGGGATGCTCCCACTCACGCACCCTCCGAGCTTCCAAGGAGCTTCCCAGGAGCTTCCCAGGAGCATCCCGGGTGCGCGGCCCCCCCGGGCCCAGCGGAGCCCGGCCCCCCCTCGGCGGCAGCGCCGGCTGGGACGAGCCGCGCTAAACCCGTAAGCTGAGCCTCTTTGATCCCCGTCCGATACGATCAGCCGCCGGAGCTCCGAGCCGGGCCCAGCGTGATTTCCAGCGTCGCGGGGATTCGAACAGACGCCGCAATTACCGATGGGATCGGGCTGATCCCGCTCTTGGCCTGCTGCTCCACGCTGGCTGGGGTCCTGTCTGCCAGAAACAGGGAAAGCACCAGCTCTGACCTTTTTAATATTATTATTTTTATTATCATCATCAACACCAAACTCGCCCCCCATCCCAGGCTTGCCATCACTGTCACGCCAGTGGGAAGAGCCTGCTCTCCTCTGCAGCCTCTCCCTTCTCAGATCCTTACACCTTCCAAGGAGAGGGGACCCAAACTCACCCATCCCAGCGAGCCAGATGGATGCAGGGGCTCATTTTATCTTTAATTAACTTGATTTTTTATCTCCCCCTGGTTTTGATCAGTAATATCGAGGCGGAAACAACATCCCTGCAAATCCATCTTGCTAAGGGAGGTGAAACCAAGCTGGGTAATCCGGTGGTAAGGACAGCGCTCCGACGGGTAATGCAGTCGTGCTTGCCTTGGAAGAGGAGATATTTTATATATTTATATACCGAGGGAAAAAAGAGCCGTGGATGTGTTTGCACAGGCTTCTCCCTGTCACAGAATGGTCCAGCCACGCATCTTATCTCATAAAGCCATATTTTGGCCCTTTCTTTTCCCCCCCAAGAAAGTGAATTTTAAGCGCCAGGAGACAGTGATGGTTTCTTTGGAGCTGTTAGGATCTGCCATGTACAATAAATCTGTCTTAGTTTGTGGATTATTGGCCCAATAGACCGTAACAGCTCTGTCAGCCCCTCCTGGCGCGCTGTGTCCGGCAAGCTCAGCCTTTGGTGGGTTTTCCTGGTTTTTTATTATTTTTCAGCAGGAATTTGCTAAGGATTTTTCTGTGCCATGTGCGTGTACGGCAGCTGATAGGGAATTCACAGGAGCTCAGTAACGTTCTTAGGTTTTGGGGTGGTTTTTTGCTTTTTAAAAATATTTCCCCTCTGGAAAAACCCAAATGCACAAAGTCCAAATGGCCAAAACAGGACGAAGAGGAGGGCAGAGCCTTCCCTGCCAGAGTGCATCCAGCCAGGGGTGTTTCCCCAAAACTTGTGCTGGTTGAGACTGGGGTTTTAGTGAATGGGGGTTTACTGCTTTCCAGGAGGATTTTCCCTGGATGGCCCCGCTCCTGCCGGCCGTTGTTCCCAGTCCACTGTGCTTGATCCAAGCCTGGAAAAACAGGATTTCCCATGGATGGTGTGGGATGATGTACTGGCTCCTCCAGCCTTACCAGGCTGGGTAGCACATGCTCCTCTCACCCTCAGCCTGAATTTGAGGGGGTCACAACCCCCCAGAGTTGGGGAGATCTGCAGCTGGTCCTGCCCCAGTGACAGTGCCCTGGTCCTGCTGCTCAGCCTGGTCTCAGCGTGGCCCTGGGTGAGATGTGGGGTGCAGGTGTAGGGTGAGATGTGGGGGTGCACAATCATGGTGGGGTGAGGAGTGGAGTGGGAACCAGAGTGGGGTGCAGGTGTGGGGCACAGGTTGCAGGGGCAGGCAGGGAGGTGTGGGTGCCAGGCTGGTGGCATGGCCTGGGGGGAGTGGGTCTGCTGTAGGGCTGGGGAGGGCATCCTTAGCGGGAGTGGGTCTGCTGTAGGGCTTAAGGACATCCTTAAGGAGAGCACGAGGAGGCGTGTGGGATTTGGGATGGGGGGAGAGCACGCTGAGCGCTCAGTGCCGTCCAGGCCGGGGCTGGCGGGTGGCCCCAGGCACGGCGGGGGTGCCAGGCAGGGGTGCCAGGTGGGGGTGCCAGGCAGGGGTGCCAGCCGGGGATGCCTCTGAGCCCCCCCGGGCGCTGCGCTGGGGGAGCCGCTCTGGCCCCATCGGCTCCGTAAGCCCATTAAGAGCTCAGGGAGCCTTACACCTCGGGGGGCTGCAGCAGGGACTTGCACTGCTCCAGCTTAAACCCCTTGAGCTCAAGCGGGGGTGCAGCTGTGGGGACGTGAGGATGCCCGTGGCCATCCTCTGGAGACACCCATCCCAAATCCCGGTGTGGGTGCTGGCTGCTTCCCCCGGGATAGTGAGGGCTGCAGCCCTGGCACCAGGATTTGGCTTTGTTGCATTGTTAAAATGCATCATCAGGGTGAAAAAGTACATTTTTTTGTCTGAAAATTCCTCAGGGGAGGATGCTCCCCCTCCGGGTGCTGTCGTTCAGCATCACGGTGTGCAGGAGAAAAGTACAGGGAGGGCAGGTAGGTCCATCTGGGATGGGGATGGGGAAGCCACACTGGTGGAGGGGAACCTGGTCAGGAATTGCTTGGGATTTTTTTCTACCTTAACCTAGATGTGCCTTATGTCAAAAGTGTCAGGAGCTATGATAGTAGGAAACCCCTTCTCCCCCCAGACAGGTCTTTGTGGAGCTCATGGGATGAAAACAGTTTTGTCAGAACACTGAGGGAAATGTTGTGGACAGTCCCTAAAATTCCAGTGGCTCATTCCAGACACAAAGATGGATTTCTTTTTGTTGAATCCACCACCACCAAGTCCGTATCTGCTGGTGCTCCAGCTTGTTGGGGGATGGATTCTGCGGGTGCTCCTTGCCCAGCTCATCCCACAGCCCCTGCTCATCCTCCAGCCCTGCTCGAGCTCATCCTCCATGGATCATGCTGCTGAGGGCAAGGTGCAGGACCCTCTGGCATGGGGAAGAGGAGGGAGGATGGGATGGAGGAGGCTGGGGAAGCAGCAAGCCGTGGAGGATGTTCATCCTGGAAGCTGAGAGTGGGCAGTGGGAACCCATTTGGTTGGGAGTTCTGTGCTCTGCAGCTTCCCTCTCATGCCAGGAGCTTGGCAGTGCTGTGGGAAGACCCACCCAGAGATGGGGATATGGGTGTTGGGTTTCAGAAGAGATGAAAACCCTGATGGGATCAAACCCTTCCCTGGTGAGGGAAGATGATTCTCTTGCAGGGGGCTCACCAATCTGGCAGGCAGGCCCTGGGAGCAGGCTGGGAGTCCTGAACCCACCCTGGGCTTGCTGGAGAAGGGCTGGACCACCACGTGGCAGACACCAACTACATCCAACTTGCTCCTTGTCATTCCAGCCTGCCACTTGGGAAGTGAGGGAAGGCAGAAGCATTGACATCTAGCTCTAGTTTTAGTGTAGCCCCTCAGAGCTGGGGCCAGGAAGGAGCAGTGAGCCCAGACAGCTTCCCTATCTTCCTCTGTGTTGTGACAGCTTGTAGATGGGCTTTTCCATGGCTGCTCTCCTCGAGGTCATAGAATGAACCTCTCTCTTTCTTACTGTGAGTCCTGCAGCCCTTTCAGCTGAGGGTCCTCCCATCCTGACTCATGCTGTGGCTGATGATGACCCCTTCCTCCTCCCCAGGACTCCAGCTCTGCTTTCCAAAAGTCCTGGGGTTGGTTCTTTAGGACCTGACAGCTTCTCCCACCTCAGTTGTGCTTTTTAAAATTGCCATAGAATCAGAAAATGCTTTGGCTCAGAAGAGACTATCTCATTCCACCCCCTGCCATGGGCAGGGACACTTTCCACTAGTCCAGGTTGCTCCAAGCCCTGTCCAACATGGCCTTGGACACTTCCAGGGATGGGGCAGTCACAGCTGCTCTGTTCACCTGTACCACCTTCATGGGGAATTTCCCGCTAATATCTTATCTACCCCTGCCCTCTGTCAGTTTAAAACCCTCGTGCCTTGTTCTGTTACAACAGACCATGGTGAGAAGTCTCCACCCACCGATCTTCCACACCCCCTTCATGCAGGGAAAGGCCCCAGTGGGCTCTCGTGGCTGTGCAGGACCCCCAGGGAGAATCTGACTGTCCCACAGCAGTCCCAGTGCTTTCTGCAGTCACACTGGTATCTGATCAAATACAGAAGCTGGGCCTTGGTACAACACCTCCCTGCCCTGCCACCCCATCACGGGCATGACAGTTTTTTGGGAACAGTTTTCCAGGAACAGTTTTCCTAATAACTCTTGCCAGCAGGTTGCCCAGCAGTGCTGTTTGTTTCTCTGTCCTCTATTGCCATGCACAGGGAAGGAAGATGCCTTTCATTTGGGCTGATCCTTCGTTAAGAACCAAGAAAGATATCCAAGAGGAATCTCTGACAGAGGCCTTGGCTTGGGTCAGTCCATGTGTGTCCTCTGGCCTCAGGTGTGTTTGCTCACCCGAGAGCATGCTGTGAGCTGGGTGCAGGTCTCCCAGCCATGGTCCTGGGTGAAGCAGACTTTGTGTCTGAGGACGTTTGGTCACTGCTGGTGCCAGTGCTGCAGTGTCCCCATCATCAGTTGGGGCACCCTTGGGGCTCCCTGGACCCCAGGACATGGTACAATCCCTGCCTGTGGCTCTGCTCTCCTGCAGGATGAGATGCTGGTCGCTCCCTGGTATCCAGCAGGTGCAGAAGGGAGAAGCATCATCTTCCTCTTGATCCCAGGATGCTCCAGATTGCCCATTTGTTTGGGTGCTGCATTAACATGGTTTCCTTGACTGCCCTAGCCCTTGAGTGTGCAGATGGCCTGGGAGATCTGGGTCTGGTGCTATGACCATCCAACATGGAAAAGCTCAAGGAAGGGAAAAAGACAGTGAGGGGTGCAGGAGACCTGAGGACTAGAGAAACAAGTGCCTGAGGTGTTCCCTAGGGTGAACCAAAATGGTGGAGCACCTGCCAAGCATCCCAGTCCTGGAGGTGTTGGCAGCAAATGTCCCCATCCTCTGGCACCCAATGTCATTGGCAGCACCCTCCCCTCTGCCAGGGCTCCAGCTCTGTCCTCTTGCTCAGCACCTTCCAGCCTGTCTGCCTGTGCTGCCTGCAGTTGTCCTGGGCTCTCTGGTTCCATCCCCAATGCCTCCAGCAGGATCTGGCTTGCAGCAGGGGTCAGTCATCTGCGATGTCTCAGGGAGCAGGAAGCTCTTGGGGTGCACAGCAGCGAGCTCAGCTTGTGTCTGAGCTAGGGAGGAACAGGGTTTGCTCTGTGNTTCCAGTGGAAATGCCCGACGCCGGGCTCTGCTTCACCAGTGGAATCGAGGGCTTTGTTGCTGGCTCTTTTGCAGGCAGTATTTCTTTTTTTGGGGGCTGGATATATTTCTGGCAAGTAAAATGACGGATGCTCTGTTTCGTTTCCAGTGGCAGCATTTCAGATTCCTTGCTCCAGGGCAGGAGCCGAGCGAACTCCGATTCCAGAGCAGCTCTGGTACCTTGGCAGCTTAAAGGCCACGGGGTTTGCTTGAATGACAAGCGGTGCTGAGCGTGGGGAAAGCTCGGGAGAGGCAGTTTTGTGCTCACGCCTTCCATCTCTTGCAGGAGTGAGATCCCACGGAGCAGGGAGGCATCTTTATCCTGTATTCCTGCTCTGCAGGCAAGCTGGGAGGTGGTGGAAAGAGTGGAGAAGGATGGCAAGCCCTGCCTTGAGGGGATACTCCCTGCATCGCTGCTGGGGAGATGGGGAGAAGCAAAGTCTTGAGGCATTTCTGTGTCTTCTCCCTAGAAACATCCTCTTGGATGCTCTTACCCCAGCTCTGCCTCGCCTTGTACCTGTCTCAGCAGGATAGAATAACAGAATCATGGAATGGTTTGGGTTGGAAGGGACCTTAAAGCTCATTCCAAACCCTTGCCATGGGCAGGGACAGCTTCCACTATCCTGGGTTTCTCCAAAGCCCATCCAACCTGGCCTCGGACTCTTCCAAGGATGGGGCAGCCACAGCTGCTCTGGGTGACCTGTGTCTCACTAGTGCCTCTGTAGTGATCCAGGTGCAGATCTCAGGGGCTGCCTGAGCTGCACCCTGCAATGCTGGTGAGCTCCAAGCTACCAAGGAGGACAGGACCTGGAAGCAGGGCTGGGATGCTGTTGGGATGCTGCAGTGCTGAGGGTGCAGTGTGAGGGATGGGAGTCCACAGCCCAGGGGGTCAGGGCAGGTTGGGGATCTGTCTTCCTGAAGCTACCCAGCTTTTTTGGCTTGTCTGCATGGACCTGAGACACGTGTGGGTCTGCGGGCAGGGTTTGCCCATCCCTCAGAGAACTCCCCTGCACTTGGTTTTGGTGACAGAGAGAACCCTGACTGCTGCCTGCCTCCCAAAACCTGTACCCCAAAACCTCTCCAGCCTCTCTGGCCCACTGGGCTTACTGGAAGCAACTCCCCATGGCACCACTGGGGATGGGATGGTGCCAGCCTCGTCACTGTGGTGAGTTTTGGCTGTGCTCAGCAAGGCTGTGGGGCTGGGAAGAGACTGACTCGGACTCCCTGAGGGCTGTGGGGTGCCTCACTGCCCCCTCCCAAAGCTGAGCTGGTCTTCCCCCCACCAAGCCGTGGCCAAGCAGCCTTCCTCCCCTTTCTCTTCTTCCTCCTATTTCCCTCCTGCCAGCGAGGCCAAGCAAAACGCGGTGCTGACCAAAAATAACAACTGCCGGCAGATCCAGACAATGGATAAACCCCCGGTGAGGGCGAGGGCGACCCGAATCCTCCCAGAGGAAGACGGGATTATTCGCTGTCCTCTTAGACATCTGTCAGTAGCTGCCGTCTGCGGACCCACGTTCCGACAAGGCCGGCGGCTTTCCGATGGGGCCGTCGCCTTCCTGCTGGGAAAAATGGCTCTTCCAAAGCGGTTGCCCTCAAGAGCAGGGATCGTGGGCTTTTGGGATCTCATCACTGAGCACCATAAGGTTCCCACCGCCCATTAATGGCCAAACTCAAATGCACTGAGCTGGCCCCGGCGCTCTCAAGTGGTGACAGTGACACAGGTGCTGGTGTGGGTGCACCGGCCCGTCCCAGTGCCAGCTCTCCTGGGATCTGGAGCAGCCTCTCAGTTTGTGCTCTGCCACCATGGAGATGCCTGGTGGGATGTGGAGGGATGAGGTTTGAGAGAGCTGGGAGCACAAGGGGACCTCTCTAGGCTGGAGCTGTTCTTGAAGATGGCGCTGATGGATTTGGGTGCTGCTGGAGGTGGCACTTGTGGTGCCACTAATGGATTTAGGCAAAATTTCGGGTGACACTTGGAGGTGGCATGAATAGATTTGGGCACCATTGGAGGTGGCACTTGGAGGTGGCACATATAGAACATTATTGGAACACCATTGAGGGTGGCACTGTTGGCTTTGGGGCTCTTTGCCATCCAGTAGTCTCATGTGACTGTGCCTACAACTTTTCCTCTGGTTTTTAATTACCTTCCCTTCACTCAGCCTATGCCAAGGGTGTCTCCGTGACCTGGTTGTCGGTCAGACCCCAAGTAATTGACGCTATAATCACCCCATCTGTTAACAGAGCGATTCACACATCTTAGCTTGGCCTAGGCAGGCACGTGTGGGTCTCCCCGGGGCAAAGCCACCTTCAGCCCCCTGGCTCTTTGGGGGTCCTGCTGGGATGCCCGTTGTTGTTGGCATCTGCCACTGGGCAGTGCCTGCCCCTGCCCACCTGTCCCCCATGGCCTGGGGTCATTCTGCCTGGTCCCCCGAACCTCACAGCCCTGAATCACCTTGGGGACTTCACTCAGTGGACAGAACATGGGGAACTAGTTGGGCCAAAGAGTCCCTCCAGGAAGGTCTGGAGGGGATTAGCAGAGGACAGGGGGTGTTCTGCCGGGCTGGGATTGCTGGCGCATCTCGGGGGCGATGCCAAGCCGGGGGGAGTGGGCGAGCGGCAGAGCCGTGCCACGGCGCGTGAATGTCAGATGCTGCTTGGCTGCGAGCTGGGCTCGTGCGAGAGCAGATCTGTTCAATCCCATTTGGAGAGGGGGGAGAGGCGGGGGGGGCTCTTCCCCAGGCTCAATCTGGTAGGTTTTAGTTACAGTCGTTTTAGGATTTGGGCAGCGAATTGGTGCAGCTTTGGCACAGGGGGGGATGGATGAGCACCGAGGCTGCCAAGCCTCCCTCATCCCCCGGAATTGGGGAGGGGGGCACCACGCAGGTGGGTGCAGCCCCCGGGCTGAGCAGTGTGGCCATCACCCGGCTCTCTGGGCAGCAGCTGGGCGAGTGGAGGAGGGGAGGAGGTGCCTGGCGTTGTCCGCAGGGCACCCGCAGCCCTGCAATGCTCGGGTGGACGCTTCAAATCGCGTTATCTCCATAACCGCCCGGCTCTGGCCGCTCCGAGTGGCAGCGGAGATAAGTGGATTTCTAGGGAGCGCCTGGTCGTCTGACATTTAAGACTCCTTAATCCGTAACCACCACCCCGCGGAGGCAGGACACAGCCACATTTCCCAGCTGGGGCAGCCCTGGGCACAGGTCAGTCCCTGTGGTGGTGGCTCCAGCTGTGCCAGAGCCACAGGGTGAGGTTCAAGGATGTGCACGGAGGCAGTGGTGTCCCTGGGCACTTCCTTGTCCTCTCCACGATGATAAGCTCATTAGCAGTCCAGGGAACACTGATGATAGGCTCTGGGGTGTCGCCTGAGTCAGGCATCTGGGTGTGGCTCTGCCAGCAGATTGGGAAGCCTGCAGCAGTCATGGGGCTACATGGAAAAACCCAGCACCACTGGGAAAAAATATGCCCTTGCTGGATCCCTGGTGAAGGGAGCCTACCTGGGGAGGTTGCATCACCTCCTGCCTGCTCAGCAGGATGTGGCATGGCCTCACCACCCTGTCCCTGAGGATGTGCCTGGCAGGACACATCCTGGCCCCCACTGTGTATATGTCCAGAGTTGCTCCTGGGTCACATCACCAGGGCCGAGTGGCTGCCTTGAGAAGGAGACGGGTGAAAGCCACTCTGTGCACCATGATGATTCGCCATCTGCTTCCAGGGCAAACTCCAGATGCTGGATTTAATCTTCCATAGCCTTTTTAATTCAGGAGTTGGCTTCTTAACATCCCTCAGTGCCACCTCGGCAGCAGAGACAAGCAGAGTGGCTGCCACAACTGGCCCTTCGAAGGATGTTCTGGAGCACAAAAGATGAGCTATGTCCGTGTGAGTTGCCCATCTGGCAAACTGTCATACCTCGACCTGTCATACCTCTGGCTCTTTAACCCACCCAGGGTGAGCCTGAGCATTCACAGCACTGCCCAAACCTCCCCCAGGCCTGGGTGTCCTCTCTTGATGTCTGGAGAAAGGTGATGGGTGATGGTAACTTCCATGGCATGTCCAGGAGTGGATCTTCTGGCTGGACCAGTTTTTGGGAGGATGAATGCAGAGAGCAGAGCTTGAGGGCTGTTGGGTTGACAGTGATGATGACTTGCAAATAACAGGCTTGTCTTTGCCTCAGGCACCTGGTTATCAGGCACCATGGATGGCTGTCCTGTAGGGGTAATCAGCCTTGGGAGATCATGGATTGAATTCTCTCTTGGTTCATCTGCTGCTGGACATCTGGCTGGTGAGGCTGTGATAAGACATCACCGCCTGTTTCAGCTGACCTGTGTCACCTGGTGGAGGGAACAGCAGGTTTGACTGTGCTGCAGAAATGGGCACCTGGTAGCTGAATCAGCTGTTGTGGTGCTGGGGTTGGACCTGCTGTGAACCTTGTTCTGGTGGGGCTTGTTCTCCTGAGCCTTTGACCTGGGTTGCTACTGGACCTTCTGGCTTGTGGCAGTGCTACAGGGCTGTGGTGCTGTTCTACCCACCGGGTGTCTCATCCCAGGATGTGTTTCAGACACCAGGATGCCTCCAGGGTATCTTGCCTCCTCATACATTGCTTCCACCACCTATGGTCCCGTGCTCCTGGCCATCTCAAGGTCCTGCCCACTGTTGGCCAGGGCAGCTGAGGAGCACAGGCACCACCTCCAGCCCCACTTTGGAGCTGCAAGGGGAAGGTGCCTCTGGTTGCAGCTTCCCTTGACCGACATCTTTCCTGGGATGCCTTCGAGAGGGGCACACAATGGTGGTGGGCACCCTACTTTGGTCAGTCCATGGCATGGCTGAGTCCGTCCATCTGTCTGTCTGTCCATCCATCAGCAGGGAGTGATGGTGGTGGGAAGGAGGTGGGGACCATGCTGGGCGGGCGGCCGGCCACGCGGCGAGGGGGAGGAAGTGGGGACAAAAATGCGGCAGAGGGGACAATTGCAGCCTTTCTCCAGGCTGAAAAGACGCCGAGGTCCCTTCCGTCCTCGTCCTCCGTCTGCTGCGGGCGGACAAAGCCACCACCCCCAGTGCCCACCCAGCGCCCAGGGATTAGAAAAAAGGGCGAATTTTGATTTTCTCCTTTTGTTTCCGGAGCCCGGGAGCAGCTCGGCTTCAGCTTTGCTGCTTTCTTCTCCCTTTACGCCGTGTCTGTGCACGGCTGACCAACCGGCGGCTTTTCTGGGAGGAGGGTGATTTATTTAAAATTAAAGGAAAGCAGAAGTTCTTTCTTGAAGACGAGACTTTTTAGGTCGGCGGGAGCTGATGGCTTTCCAGCCATGCAGCGAAAACACAGGGGAGCCAGCTGGAATTTGCAGCTTGTCATTTTTTAGGAAAAGCGAAGCTCCTCTCCTGCTCCCCTCTGACAGTGAATGGTGCCTGCAACTGGGGGGACTCTCAGCCAGTCTCCCTGGCTGGCAGGGGTTTTTCCGGACCACCAGAGATGATCCTTTTGCAACCTTTATTTATTTTGGCATTGTCGGGACTATTGCCGAGCAGTCCCTTGTGTGCTGGGGTGCAGGGAGCCCTGGGGCAGAGTGAAGGAGGTGAGGGGTGGTGTGGGGCTGAGAACTGGGGGAAGACCCATGTAGAGGAGTATCCCATTTTTTCCCACCAGGGTCATGGGAGAGCACAGCTGCTTTGTCCCATCTTAGCATTCCAGTCTGGTGGGAGGCAGGTCTTCGGGGTGACCCATGGAAATCAGAATCACAGCATGGTTTGGGTTTGAAGTGTCCTTAAAGATCATCTCATTCCACCCCCTGCCATGGGCAGGGACATGTTCCACTAGACCAGGTTACTCCAAACCCTGGACTAATGGGGTAACCCTCCAATCTGGCCTGTGACATTTCCAGAGATGGGGCAGCCACAGCTTCTCAGGACAACATGTTCCACACGTGCTGTCCCTCACACTGGGACCCCCTGGCCTTTGGACCCTGGACATGGCAGGGGGTTGGTTGCAGGGGAGGAACAGTGTCCTGCAAAGATTTGGGAACCCCTGGTCATGGGCTGGGGCCTCCCGACCTTGGTGGTGTCCCCTTGAACCCTGGCGTCCCTCCAGGCTGTTAAGCTGCCCCGTGCAAAGACCCGGGCGAGGGAGCCCATCACGTGCCCCTTAATGCCGCGACCGGGACTAAGCACCTTCTGACAGGGACCCAGATGACGCTGCCCGGCGCCTTCCCCAAGGGATGGGGGCCGGAAAAGGGGCAGAAACGGGACGGGGAGGGCCCTCACCGTCTTTACTCGGGTCAGTCATAAAGAAGGGATTAAGATCATTAATTCCTCCCCCCGCTGCAATTAACGACAGGCCCGGGCAGCGGCTGGCGAGGAGCAGCGATATCTGCGGTGCTGGGTGGCCCCGCGGTATCAGGGTGGGGGACCCCCCCTTTTATGTGAACTAGCCACGTTCCCCCCAGCACCCCGGTGTGGGGTGCCTGGCGAGGACAGCGTGGGGACAGACCCGTCCCAGCTGGCACGGCCGCGGTGTCCGGCGCCTGCTGGCGCGGTGGCCCCGGGGGCTGGAGGGCAGCGCCGGGTGGTTGCAGATGGTGGGAGCTGGCGGAGGCAAAGCGGCGGCGGGACAATGGCGGGATTGTGCGGTGGCGCCGCTGGCACGGCTCGGCACGGCTCGGCGCCGCACCCCGTGCCAACAGCGGGCACTGCCTTGCGCCGCTGGGGCTGAGTGCGGCCACGGCGCCGTGCCCGGTGTCCCTGTAGGTGCGGGGAGCCGCACCGGGTGGGATGGGGTGGCCCTGTCCCGCAGCCGCGGGTGCCCGGGGGGCTGTGCCATCGCTCCGGTGGGAGGAGGCGGCGAGCGGGGGCTCAGAGCTGCTGGCACCTGATCCGTGTGGCATGGTGGGACCAGCCAGGGAGGCTGGACGGTGTGTCTGGCTGCAGAAGAAGATGGGAACTGGTGGAAATGGTCACCACGCCGTGGCTTCAGCTGGTGTCCTCCCCACTCTGGCACCCGGAGCCCGCTGTGTGGCCGTGGGGAGACCCATGCGGGCAGGACCCAGCTCTTTGCCAGAGCATCTCCAGAAGTGGTGGCTGGGGAACCGCCCGTAGCTCGCCGGCAGCCCCGCGGCACGCTGGTTCCGATGCCCCAGGGCGAGCGGGCAGGGTGGCAAATCCCGGGCCGGTCTGGCGGGCGCTGGGCTCCGTGCGCGGCGCGGGGCGGGCGGAAGAGGCGCAGGGCCGCAGGAAAGGCGGCCGCGGGCAGGCGTGAGATAACACCACCGGGCGCTTTATCTCACATCCTCCCGTCCGGTGCTTTTCCTGCCGCGCTCCCCGCTCCGGCCCCAGCGCCCGTTGCTGTCGGCGCTAAGGTGTGACCCGGCCTAAGGTCTCCAGGGACAGGTCCCCCACCTCCCTGGCAGAGGGGACGGGTGATTCAGCTGCATGGCAGCAGCTCGCCCATCTTCCCAGCACCCCGTCGTCCCTTAGGGGTGCACCCCACCTCACGGCTGCCAGCATCCCCCTGCCTGACGTGGAGTGGGATGCTGTAGAAGGGCAGCCCGTCCTGCCGCCGCAGCCCTCCCTCGCCACGTGGCCTGGCGAGCTCCCGGCTGGAGCCCAAGCCCTGCATCGATCCGCGCTGCATCTTAAATCCCGCAGCAGCTGAAGCAAGCGGTTTTCAGCGCCAGGGCGGGGGGGTTTCTCCGTGGGCGAGCCGGCTCTGGCACCGGAGTGAGACACCGGGGCTGCTTCCGCAGCCGGTACCACGGTACTTGGCACAAGGACCTTGCCCCCATCAGCGTTTTAAGGGCGATGCCCGAGCTCCGTCCGTGGGAAAGGGTCCTCCTGGGCTATTGTGGGGTTCCTGGTGTTGCACTGGAGAAGGGGATCCGAAGGGTGATGGATGAGCAGGAGTGGGGTGTGGGGGTGCAGGGATGCCCCTCGCTCTGCTGCATCACCCCTACACAGGAGTGAGGGTCGCAGCAGAGCTCTCCACACGTGGCCACATCCCCGTCTGGGCCCTGGAGACGAAGGTGCTGGGATAGCCAGGATGGAGGGGTGGGGTGAGCAAGGGGCCTCCTCCCAGTGCCACCCTCCCCCAGCTGCCGCCGGGGTGGGGACGTGGGTTCCTGCTCCATTAAGCCCTGCAGCTTTTCTCCTCTAAAGCCTGATTACTTGGCGGTGCCTGTGTTCGTGCGTGCTCGGGAGGGAGAAGGAGGAGGAATTTCACAACAACAAGTGTTTGCAGCCACACTGGACCCAGCTGCCCCGGAGTCGCCCCAGGGACAGCAGCATAGCATCCGCTCCAGGAAGGCTCTTGCTGTTACTGCTGAGCCCATGGCGCTGCTGGAGCAGCTGGGCATGTGTGCTGGGCATGCTGGGGCATGGCAGGAGGTCAGCACTGGGGCTTGGAGGTCGATGTTGTGGCTCCCTATGGGGTTGAAGGTGGGCACTGCAGCTCCTGATGAGGCTTGGAAGTGGATGCTGCAGCTCCCTGTTTGGTTTGGAGATGATCACTGCAGCCCTTGGTGGGGTTAGGAGGTGGATACCATGGCTGTCCACGGGATTTGGAAGTGGACATTGCAGCTCTTATGGGAATTTGGAGGTGAACACCATGGCTGCCCATGGGATTTGGAAGTGGATGCTGGAAGTGACTCAGAATTGGATGATGCAGCTCCCTATGGGATTTGGGGTGAACACTGCAGCTGTTGGTGGGGTTTGGAGGAGGATGCTGTGGATCCCTGAGGCACTTGAAGGTGGATACTGCCTCTCTCCATGTGGCTTCCTTCTCTTGCCCAGTGCTGGCTCAGGGACAATGGTCCAGGAGGAGAAAGAGGAGGAGGAGGAGGTGGGGTGCAGCTTAGCCTGAGCTGGGTGAGCAGCATCCATGGGATTGTGGGAACTGGGATGTTACCTCCATGGCACTTGGCCTGGGGGACAGGGGTGGCTGCAGGGTGGGAACCAGGCACCCCTTGCACGAGCTCCAGCTCCTGGCCCGGGAGCATCCCGCTGGCGCCTGCAGTCTCATCCGGTGTGGGGCCACACGCCGCTGGAGCGGAGCGGGAGATGAGCCCCGTGACTTCCCTGGGGCTGCTGTCCCTGGGGGAGGAGAGCCGGGCACAGAGAGTCTTTAAGCAACGGAGTGCCATTGCTACCAGGCCAGGACTTCCCCTGTGACCCCCCACTTCTGTCTGGATGGCGACCCTTTTAGAGAGCAGCGGAACGGATCTCCACCGAGGTCCGTTCCCTGGAGTTCCTTTGTTCGCAGCGCTGAGATTTTCATGGCAGGGGGAGGAAGAGCCGCTTTGAAAAGCCTGTTGGCTCTTTCCAGCGCTAACTCTCTTTTCTTTTCTCCTTCCAGAGCCGCGTGGTGTGTCCCAGAGCCGCAGAGTATGCCTGTGCACTGAGAGCACCCTGAGTCCTCCGCAGCCAGCGCGGGAGGAGACGCCCCGTTGATGCGCGGCCCCGTCTGAGCGTCCCTGGTGGCTGGCGGGCCAGTGCTACCAGAAGGGCTTTGGGGACTTTTTGCTTTGGCATTAGGGTGGGTTTTTGGTTTTTTTTTGTTGGGTTTTTTTATTTTTGGTTTTTTGCCTTTTTTTTTTTTTTTTTTTTTTTTTTTTTAATTTTGGGGTTGGTTTGGTTGTTGTGCTCCGGGCACCATGTCAAATTCGGGCTCCCATCAAGACACTGGGAACAAGCCAGAGACGGAAAAAAATAACCAAGATGACTCTCAACCCCCTGTCAACTCCGAGAGGAGGAACAAAAGTGGAATAATAAGTGAACCTTTGAACAAAAGTCTTAAGAAGTCCCGTCCACTCTCCCACTATTCCACCTTTGGTAGCAGCAGCTCGGTAAGCGAACATTCAGAGAAAGGCAACCCCTTAACTAATGGCAACGATGCGACTGTGGATAAAAGTCATTCTACCTCAAAGCACAAAAACATCTCTAGTATGCTGAGCAAATTAGACCGGATGTCGGAGCTCTCCTCAGAAGGACAGACCGCCCTCCAACAGTTTGCTCAGTCGACAGAAATGCTCAAAAGAGTGGTACAGGAGCATCTTCCTCTAACAAGCGAGCACGGGACTGGTATCTCTGACATGGAGGCAGTCTCAGCTGCAGAGACAATGAACGGCCCCTCTGATTTTCCTTACCTGGGGGCTTTTCCCATCAACCCAGGCCTTTTCATTATGACCCCTGCCGGCGTGTTTCTGGCAGAGAGCGCGCTCCATATGGCTGGCTTGGCAGAGTATCCCATGCAGAATGAGTTGGCATCTGCCATCAATTCGGGGAAAAAGAAACGGAAAAGATGCGGCATGTGCCCGCCCTGCCGAAGACGGATAAACTGCGAGCAGTGCAGCAGTTGTAGGAATCGCAAAACTGGCCACCAGATTTGCAAATTCCGAAAATGTGAAGAACTCAAAAAGAAGCCTTCTGCAGCACTGGAGGTAACCGGCCCCTCTCAGGCACCCTAACCCCTCCTCGGGCTGCGCTCCTGGGTTTGGATCTTGCCCTAGATAATAAAACACCTGGTACTTCTTACTTTTTTTTTTATTTTTCCCTTTTCCATTAACAGCTCTCACCCTGAGATGTGTGCTCTGCCCAGTGCCCCCAGTCCCCACTCCCTGCTATATACTGGGGTTGATTGATGTGGGGAGGAGGGCTGGGTTCTCTCCCTGGGCACACTGGACTTTGCTCACCCCATGCAAGCACAGGCAGCAGCGGGGCTCTGCTGGGGTTTTGGTGACAGCATCCCCTGTCCTCAGTGGGTGGCAGCTCCCTGAGCTGGAGAGCAACATCTAACCCCAGAGGAGGGGGATGACTTTTTGGGGCAGACCTTGGGGTAATTGGTGATGATGAAACCTGTGGCCACAGTGCAGCCAAAGCCCAACCCCTCAGCTCACTCCGCTCTGAGCACGAGTACAATGATCCCTGGTTTTGGAGCAAACTGCTGCAGTGTGCCCTCGGCAGCATCCCCAGTGGAGTGGCTGTGCCGGGTCTCCCTGGGCCAGGATGAGTCCATAAGGCAGCAGCTGGATTTCCTGTGGCAGCAGTGCTGCAGTCCCCACTGGCAGTGCTCCTGTTTCAGCACCCAGCAGAGCCAGGCACATCCCTGCTCCTGCTGGGGATGCCCAGGTGCCCTGGTGTGAGCCAGGTGCTCAGGCTGTCACTGCCCACCATGGCCTGCTTGTGGATGTCCTTGGCTTTGGAGGAGAGTCACTGGGTTGAGGTGCCACCTTGCCAAATCCACTGGGGAGGTGTGACATTTATGTGGGGACTACAGGGAAAGTCTGGTGACTTGGGTTGTGTGGGCCTGAAACTCATTCGGGGCCATGGGCAGCTGCTGGTGGTGTGGCTGTGGGCTGGGTGCCAGCAGGGCAGGGCTGCCCCATGCACACGCTGCTCTGGCAGAGCCTCCCTCTTCCTGCACACCCAGGTGTTGTGCTGAAGCCAGGTTTGATTTTTCTGTGAGCTGACCCCACTCTCAGCCATGCTGGTGTGCTTCCTCCTTCTGGTGAGCACATCCCCATGAAGAGACAGATAGGCTAAAAAGTCACCTGGACATCAGCTGGATCGTGCATCGTGGCACAAGGGCTTTGCCCATCCTCTGGTGGTCCCAATGCAACCAAAGCCTACCGCTCCCGTAGCCACGTTCTACGTTTTTCAATTAGCATCAGCTCTGAATGAATACTGAAGGGGAAAAAAAAATCTATTTGGGCGGTGGGGATGAGGAGAGGGGGACTGTGTCTTTCAAAAACCGCTGTATTGCTAAATTATATTCTTGTTCTAATTTGCTGAGTCAGTGATCTGGAAAAAGGGAGAAAGGGAAAAAAAAAGTTCATTTCTTCCAAAGAGTCCTAAAGCGGGTCAATAGACTCGGAGCTCACAGCAGCCAGAGGAGTCGCTCCCTTCTCCCAGCGCTGGGTCTGGGGGTGATAAATAGCACCAGGAACCCATGGAACAGTCACCCCTGTGATGGGTTTCTCCATCTCATGACTGGCTGGGAAATTGGAGCCACTGAAATAGGGTTCTGCATCTGGTAGAGCTGGGCCCCACCAGAGATGAGCCCCATCCCCCTGGGCATGACCAGGTGTGTTGAGGCTCAAGAGAGATGCAGGTGGGATGGACACCTGGGCAGGTGTGGGTCACTCCAGGGCATCACCATCCCCTTTTCATGACAGACCATCCCCTCCCTCAGAACATCCACTTGCACTGTATGTTGACCTTGGTAGGGTTGTACAAGATTGTGACAGGAACACCATGACCCCGGCTGATGTCCCAGGTCACCTGGGTCAAAGCTGGGTTGCTGAATCTAACCTGCCAACCAGCCTTGCTCATACATTGGGCTAACTCTAGGGCAACCACCAGCTCCTATGCTGTGCTGGAGACCTGTGTGGAGAGGGCCAGGATGCAGAGTTCCATGGACTGCTGGTGCTGGTGGGCTGCCATCACACTGCTGTACTGGACACTGGGACAGAAGGGGCCATTCAGTGGCCCTTCATATGGGGCTGAATCATTCACAAGGCTTTTTGAAGCATCGTCCCTGTCTGTGGGGGACAGTGCCATTGCCCCCCAGAGGAAGGACAGTGACTCTGTTCTGCCACCCCTGTGCATCCAGAGGAATGTTCTCGGAGAGCCCAGACAGGGGCTGCAGCTACGATTAAACATTGATCTAAAATCAAGCAGTAAAAAAAAAATAGAATTAAACCTTTATGGTGGCGTAAAAAAAATGGGCTAAGTCCCTCAGCAGCCGTTAAGCTTTATCTGCACATCTACAGAGCCTGAAGAACCGGTCACCGCTGGTGTCCCGCGGTGGTGGGGCTGCCTGGGGCTCTGAGACCAGCCAGGTCGGGTGCTGGGAGCAGGCAGCAGCACGTCCCTGCACTGACCAGGCTCCTCTGGGCTCTGCCAGCCGCAGCAACCCTGGCTGATGCTGTGGGGGCTGCTGGCCAGTCCTGCACAGGTCACCCTGGGCTTGTCTGCAGAGCTGTAGGTCACATGAAGGCCATGAATAGTTGGGATTTGACTCATCAGAGCTGTTCTCCATCCAGAGAAGCTGTGCTGAAGAGCTCTGGTGCCCCAGATAGAGCCAGTGAGGGTCACTGTCACCCTCATGTCAGCCTCACTGAGAGACTCTGGCCATGGAGGACAAGGGGTGAGCATTTTAAACTGAATGAGGATAGATTTAGGTTGAACATAGGATAGAAATGTTTGTGATGAGGGTGTTGAGGCCCTGGCACAGGCTGCC
>VYZP01006714.1:0-22033 GCA_013400635.1 Hypocryptadius cinnamomeus | reverse complement strand
AGAAGTTCTTCCATTCAGCAATGTAAAAATGAATAAAAATGATTGCATATTTAAATTAAATTGTATTGTGTGAATCTGAATGTATATTTAGGGAAAATTAGTTTAGGATACACATGCAAAAATATTTAAAATGACCTCTTAGAAACTACTTTTTATGAAAATTGCAACTGAATTGTTAGTAAAGACCATGAGTAGAGGCAACAAAAGTGGACTTTTCATGCATAATAAATAGCTTTGTGGCTATTTTAGTGAATGGGGGAGTATATACATATATATGAGCACACATGTGACAGTGACTCATAGAAACAAGCTGACACCTAACAGGGTCCCTGAGTCTTGCTGGGCTGTGAGCACAGGCACTACTGAGGGCTGGCACTGCCCACGCTCCCTTTCAGGCTCGTCTCTGCATTTCTCAAGGTGTTTTGTTCCTTCTTTCTGCCCATGGAACCACAACTTTATGGAAGAAGCAGGTAAAGAAACCACTCTAAACCCACACTACTCCCAGCTTGTCTTTCACATTTCCTACACCAGGCTGTTGCCGTGCTTCCTAACCCCAGAATAGTATGTAGGGCTTGGGTAAGGTGAGAATGGCCAGAGCAGAGCTGCAGGCTGTGGTTTCCTTTTCTGCTCTTATTTTCTGCAATAAACTTTATGGACTTGTGACTTATGCAGGGTCTGCTCCCAGCTGGTTTCAGGTTGACTCAAATTTGGTCAGTTCATCTGCTGCTTTACTCCTTCTACCCAAAAGTCTCCCTTTCTGGATATGAAGACCTTAAGACCATGGGAAATCTACTTCACCCCACAATTTGTCCAGTGATTAACCATACTCACTGTTTAAAACTACACATTTCAGTTGCTCTGGGCTAGCTCTGCAGCTACTAATCCTGGTACCTCCTCTCTCTCTTGTATTAGTGAGTCCTCCACTTTCTAGTGTTTTCTCCCTTTAAACAGACTTACATCCATCATTCAACTAACTTCTCAGACTTGTTTTTGAAAGTTGAAACAAAATAAGCTCTAACTATCTTCCTAAAAGAGACTTCCTATACCCCTGAACTCATTCCTACATCTGTTTTGACACCTCTTCAGATTTTTAACAAGTTTTTAAAAATGGTGGTAATAATCCTACATTACTTCACAGTACAGAAGCAAAATCACTTATTTCCTTCTATTCAATCTTTCTCTTTGTATTTATCTAGGGATTGCATTAGGCCTTTTTGACCCAGCATTATAATGTCAGTTCCAACTGAGTTCTCTATCCAAGGCGAATCCCTACCTCACTTTCTCTGAGACATTCTTTTCCAAGACACCTATTTTCCTGCCCTATTTGTATGCTTTCCTTTCTTTCTTTTCTTCAATTATGCAAAACTTCTCATTTGGCTGTATTACACGTTTTCATTCAAATAAGCAGGGTTTATCACACAATTCAGACTGTTCTACTAAACAATATAAACCCCACCAGTGCCGCAATGCAGTAAGCCATCATATGGTGTTTGATAAGGCCTCTCCAGAGAAACTTCCCTCAGGATGGGCTGAAGAAAAGCAGTCTTGCTACCTTACTTTTAGACTGGTCCTATGGTCCCACTCAGAGGATAATTGAAATACAGCATGCAAACAGTGAGATGAAACAAGCACTTGCCACTTAATTATTCATCAATTTCTGCACAGTTTTTTTCTCTTACACGACATTTCCTTATTTGTCTTCTAAGTTTGAGACAAATGCCTAGAGCAACAACAAAAACAACAAACCTCAATCAATTATTAGACAAAAAGAGACTCAAGCTGTGGGTGGGGGTAAATAGTTACTAATTTTTAAAATATATATACCTTCTCTGAAGAAATCTAACAATACTTTGGATATTACACAAGAAGGCACAACCCAGGAACAAAGGCACCTGAATACTCATAACTATATTGTAGGACTGTGTATAAATAGAAGATTACTGCCCATAACAATTTAGACAATATTTTTTCTAATACTATATATTTTACATATATGCATATGTGTATATATTTTACATATATACTTGTGGTATGTACTTTTATACATAGGACATGTTTAAGAGGGCTAACAAAACCCTTGCTCTGGACAGCTTTTCACAGTTTTGCCAAATCCAGAAAAAGCACATTTCCTCTGAAGTGGGCAAATTTTACCTGCTTCTATGAACAACCCCCCAAATGACATGCATTTCTACAGTACTACATTTGCATCTTAGGATTTCGAATTGTAAGGTATAATTGCAATTTTGGTACGCATGTTTAAATTAGGAATAACTGCAGTAAGCCACAATGATTTTAAAATTTTGCACTAACATAAAGCGTGAAAAAGTTGATTTTCATTTATTTTTTTAGTCCTGAATGACAACCAGCCTTTGACCTCTAGAAAGTCAGATGTTCAAAGTACTATTTTTCAAATACAGAATAAGACTTGGTAGAGAACAGCTATACTGGAGCATTCGTGATAACAGATATCCTCACTCATGAGTAAATGTGCTCCATTTTATCCTGGATTCACACTCACAGTAAAATTCACACACCCTTCTTTAATTGAAATCATCTTCCAAGGTCAGGAAAACCTTTATCCTTAGCAAGCCTTCTCATTTTGCGTCCATATGGGAACTTTTGGTCTCATTTTGCGTCCACATGGAAACTTCCTTATTCTAATTCCTGTTACTGCACATTTAAGGGATCAATTTAATCAATTTTCACAAAGAGTATGTCAGAAATGTGAGATGATAGAATTATAACCTGTCCCAATATGTTTCAGAAATCTGAGAATTTGAATCTGAGTTTGGGCTGGGCTGGGAGATGGAAGAAGCAAGGGAATAGAAGAGAAGCTTAGAAGTAGCTGAAATACATGGGAGGATGATACATAATTCATGTTTTAACACTGTTCTTTGTTTGCTTTGAACTTATTTTCAGATATGATTTTGAAATATCCAGTATCTCCAGATCACGTGTAAAGCAGCACCTTTGTAAATCTTTCAGCTCAAGCTTTAGGAAGACCTTTCCCCCAGGGCATATTGAGTCCACCTAAGACGCAAAGTTTCCCCATAGCCCTGTCAAGGTGAGACTGTGAACCATTCTGAAATATGACTTTGTAAGTGCTTTAATAGGAATCAGAGCAGCAATGGCATAACTACTCACCCATGGCCCGAACAAGTAAATAATCCTGTGCTTTGTATCTCTAATTTTGACTTTTTCCTTGCAGTGATAGCTCAGGTTCATTTCTGACACAGGAGGAAGCAAAAGAAGGTAGCAGATGAGAAAGTACAGTCAGAAATCATTTTTTGCAGAGTTCTGAATCCTAAGACACAGGTTAGTATTTGCCTTATTCAATCGTTCATTCTCACTTGAAGCTTGGGTATACTTTTCCAGCTTTCTACTAGGAAATTAAATATTCTTTTCCCACAAAATTCTGTTAGCATCTTGCTCTCTTTCAGATCTTCAGTTTCAATATTATTTGGGTTTATGTACACCCCTCTCATGAAGTAGTAGTGTACTTTTATGGTTTTATTATTTTTTATATTTCTATAGAACATATGTCCTGAATAAAATTACAGTGAATTTGAGGGTGAAGTATATGTAAATATACATGTGACATTTGTCATTATTTATGACGATGACCCAGAAGAGTTCTAGTCAAAGGCTTTGTCTATGCTCTGAGCTAGAAAATGTTACTATAAAATATAGCAGTGAAATGAAAACATCAAATGTGTAACTGTATTGTTTATGACTCGTTATGTCACATCCATGTATCTGCAGAAAGCAAGGTGAATGTATTAACCTACATGAAAAAAGAGATTTTAAAAATCTGGATTCACTTTCAGCACAGTTGTCATCTTAATGAATTTCTCCATGACGAATTTGGTATTCCATATATTTATTTCACACATACACTTCCATAATGTAACTGTTACAAGATAAAATCTATTTATGTTTCTTTTATGTGTTTTCTGTCATTCAAGAAATCAAACAAGTAATTTTTAAGAAGCATATGCTTGTTATCTTTCATTATGGAAAAATGTTATCTTTGAAATATTGTGTGTCTGGAAGAATTTACTTAGAAATTTAAATGTTATTCTATTTTTGTGGGTTTGTGCTATTACTATTGTGCATCATATATGTAGTTATAATAACAAAGAATAAAAAATATGACCCTAAAGCCTTTTTTTTTTTGGTCAGCAGCAGTAAATTGACTTTCTTTATAATATAAGACAAATTTTGGAGATCAGGTACTGCTTAATTTTGCATCAAAACCACATTTTTTATTATTAAATTTTGACACATGGTTTTGACCTGCATTTTGAAGACAAAAACAAGAGCCTCTATTGTCCATGATATTTTGTAGACTTCTTCATCTGTCAATCCAAGACAAACATACTTAAAAAAAAAAAATCAGAGCTAATTATAAAATTTTTTTTCTTTAAGAAATACAATTAAAGGGAACTATAGAAATCCATGTATTTCTTCTTTTTGACCATTTGCACATAACTGTACTTTATTGGGGTCTCTTTATATATCTCAAATCTTAATTTTTTTAAACAATTTTCAAAAAGGAGATTGACATTTATTTGCCAATTGTACTAATACTGACTTTTATAATCCTAAAGACACAATCAAAATTTTTAAAATCCTTTAGAGGACAAAATAATATTTTTCTTCTTAATGATTAAGCTATACTCTGATGGGAATTTTTTAATACTTTTAAAATGTGTTTTTTATAATTTCTGAATCAGTTTTGCTGTTTCCCATTACTAGAACTTTTTAAGCAAAGATTAAACCTGCATAGATGGATTATAGAAAATCCACGCAGAAGTATATCTTGTTCTTCTACACCCAAGATTAATGAGCCATCGTGCCTGATCCCAAAGATATTAATTTTCCTCAGTTCATGTCTGTAATTTCTTAAAAAAATAAGCAGCAGAACTTAGTTCCATCCTTTTGTGGCAATGCATATAATTAGTTTATGTAATAAATAAAGATAAGCTATGAATAGCATGGACAGGAGATGAAATTGAAGAACAGTGGCTAGTTGCATAAGAGTAAAGATATGGATTCGATAGAAAGTTTTTTGCAAGATCAACATCAGGATATGACTTCAGTAAATTATGGATCTATTTTAACAGCCATGTGTAAAGGGAGAAGACAGCTGCGCTAAAGACAAGAATAGGATCAAAACTTTCATTAGTGCTTGCAAAAAGGGAGAAGGCTGCTGCAATGATAGATATACTCAGATGTGTCTCTCTCCTCTTAGAGTTGTCATCATTTTGAAAGAAACTATAAGAAAGCTGATATCCTGAGGCATGATATAGACCAAGGGAATTGTTACCATAAGTCCTTACTCCTCACTGTGGAGTGAGACCAGCACAGAAATACAAAGAGTGAATTATATGGAGAAGTTTCCCCTATTACACAAGATTATGTGCGTCCTTAGCAGTTTTGCTGATGACAAAGAGTTAGGAGGAGGGGGCAGTATCCCAGAGGGCTGTGCAGCCCTCCAGAAGGACCTCAGCAGGTTGGGGAGCTGGGCAGAGAAGAACTGACTGAAATTTATCAAAGGCACGTGCAGAGTCCTGCACCTGGGCAGGAAAAACCCCTGCACCAGCACAGGCTGGGGGCTGAGCTGCTGGAAAGCAGCTCTGTGGAGAAGGACCTGGGGGTCCTGGTGGACAACAAGCTGTCCAAGAGCCAGCAGTGCCCTTGTGGCCAAGAAGGCCAATGGTGTCCTGGGATGGATTAGGAAGGGCATTGCCAGCAGGTCGAGGGAGGTGATCCTGCCCCTCTACACAATCCTGGTGAAGCCACATCTGGAGTGCTGGGTCCAATTCTGGGATCCTCAGTACAAGAGAGATGTAAAATTCCAGGTCCAGAGGAGGACTACAAAGGTAATTAAGGACTAGAGCATCCCTCTTACAAAGAAAAGCTCAGAGACTTTGGCCTGTTCAACCTGGAAAAGAGATGACTGAGAAGGGACCTCATCAATGTCTATCAGTATCTAAAGGGAAGGTGCCAAGAGGATGGAGCCAGGCTCTTCTCAGTGGAGCTGAGCAGCAGGACAAGAGGCAACAGGCAGAAACTGATGCACAGGAAATTCCACCTGAATATGAGAAAGAACTTCTTTACTATGTTGGTGACCAAGCACTAAAAAAGGCTGTCCAGACTGGTTGTGGAATCTCGCTCACTGAAGATTTTCAAGAGCCGCCTGAATGCGACCCTGTGCCAGGTGCTCTCAGATGACCCTGCTTGAGCAGAGAGGTTGGACCATATGATCCACTTCCAATCTTACTCAGTCTGTGATTCTGTGATTTTTTTTAAGCTCTAATTTTGGAATTCACTTCTGAGTCTGCAGTATGTTTAGTGGAGCTTGAGGAGAATCTGAACACATATTTGGAAGAGCAATATACAATGGGCTAGTAGCCAGCCATATGAGTCCCAGAAAGCCTGGGAAGAGGAAGATAGGGGATGTATAACATTTCCTCTTCCTTCCTTAGGTACTTCATAGGCAATCTGGGCTTTGGGAACTCTCAATGATATCTCTCCAAATGAGCAAATCCAATGATTTGCTCTAAAAATGCTTATCTTCTTTGGCTTGATAGGTTATTGCCAAAATAACTCTTCCACAGAAGTGCACTGTATCAAACTCCAGAAGTATAGGCAACAAATTATACAAAGCCACTGTATTTTGTTGACTGTAGTGTCATTTTTTAAATTTCTCTGTCTTTAGGGCACATAACTTCAGTTTCACTTCTGATGTGTGCTTGAATAAGACAGACTCCTACAACTATCATCATAGTTGTCATCCTGACCTAAAATATCTGGAACAATATTTCTGGAACTAATTACCTTGCCAACTTTATAAAATACTTGAAAGATGTGTTTTATATTCATAAATGTTCCTTTTAATAATAAACTGAAAGCTAATCTGTATACAGTGAGTCTTTGAAGGTAAGAAGTAAGTAATGCCATGTCCTTTGAGACACCTCAGACTTTTCTCATGTCATAAAAGAAATAATTGCCTGGGCTGTTCAATTCCAGTACAGTCTTTTAATATGCTCACAGCTACAGAATCAGGCTGAGATTGATTGTCTTCTTTTGAAACTTGTTAGCATAATACTGTTTTTAGTGTAGAATTTTTTTATGTGCGTGCAAAGAGTATGTTTTTGTTTGTAATGTTAAATAACATCTTCTTACATTTGCAACAATATTTTTGCTCTGCCAATGAATATTGATTGCAGTGTTGTGCATAAACATTTATTATTCTATGGCTGAAATAGCAGAAAGTAAAAACAATAAAACCAAGCACTGTATATAGGAGTATCTGTTGCACATTTGTTTTTCAAAATTATCCATGACTTTTTATTTTCCTGTTGGATAAAGAATGCATGAGGGTATCCTGAAATCTGCCCAAGAAATCACATCAAACTGCATTAAAATTACAGCTACTGTAAGCCTCAAGCATTTTTGTAAATGTCAGAATAGTCTGTGCTTCTAGGTTGAGCCCGGAAATAAGAAACACTCTGCACCATGACCTGGAATTGGTATGGGATTTCCTTTTCCCTTCAGAGGCATGGAGGCAGCAGATAAAGGAAAGTAAGCATGAGAGTTTATAAGTATTTGATGTTTGTGTGATCCAGGATAATAATGAAGGAATTGGTGGGATACAGGGACTTCTGAGACCAGGCTGACTAGAGGAGAATTTTGAACATTCCTCCCACTCACAAGCGTATCTGCATATATTAATAATGGAGCATGTTTATGTTTCAGTAGAAATAGAAAACATAACAGGCAAATGAAATAAGAATATGTTTAAACAATTGTTTACTTTGCTGTTTTATAAATATTGAACAAAAAATCGAGGAATTTTATATATCAGAGTCAAAGCCAAAACCACGCATTTAATTAATTTTCCTTATAAGAAGTTGATGTGGCACAATCTTAAGCATTTCAATAACTATTTTCATTATTCCACATTCATATTCCACTAAATCACAAATTCTTTTTATAAGCACAGCCTAAAATCTCTAGCATTTATTCCATGGTCAGAAATTCACAGTTTCATTTTGTCTTCCCAATTCAACACGTCTTTCATATTTGAACCATCATCTAAATTCTATTTAGATTTCTAATCTATAAGATTAATTCTGTCAATTATACAATGGGATTTTATGGCACTCATCAGAGCAGCTGATGGTGGGATTCACACACAACTCTGTATTTCCCAACATCCATGGGATGTGAAGACACTTTGATCGTTGGTGAGGGTTTGGAGCTGAATCACAGAGAAATTAAGCATGCTTTCCAAGAAGAGAATCCTTAGCCAACCACCTTGAAAGGTTTATTGTTGGCGTGCATCCCTATTTTTCTGCATTGAGCAAGACACAGCTGACACTTGTTTCACAGTGAGCACTCTTGATCCAAAGGCATTGTGACCTCATGACACCTGAATTCTAAATCGTTTGCAGCTTCGTGACATAGCACGGTCAGCAGTTGGACTCTTGGAAAATGCAGCTGGAAAGCTTAAGAAAGACTATCTGACTATTTGAATTAAGGTTTTTCAGATAATCAGAAGTCCCAAGTTGGCTAGAATTCTCTCTTGCATACAAGTATGCAAATGTAGAATCAGCTAGATTCTGACCTAAGCTATGTGCAAGCTGGCCTTAACTTACTGCCTCTGGATACAGGGGGCTGACAGAATACACATCAATGATTTTCCAAAATTAACTGCAGATTTGGGTGACATATCTTTATTTGAACGCTCACACTTCAGTTAGCTTTAGGCACTCACACGCTGAAAAAAATACGCATTATAGTACCAAAAAATCTCCAGCCAGCCTTGCTGGAGCTCAGACTAGTAAACACACACAGGTAGTAGCACTGTTGAAGTATCACTGCTCAGTCCTGGGGAAAGAGTGAAAAGCTTTGTAATGAAAACACTCTGGAACTCAACCTAAATGCCTGTCTTGGCTCTCTGCAGGGAGACAGCTGGTCACACTGACATGGCAACACATTTCACATTCATTTCTGTGTGAACACACTGCTGCGACAGCCTTCAGACACAGATCCTTGAAGGCTGGGTCTGGCAATAGGCACTTTGTTGAGGCTGCTGTTGTCAAATAGTCCAGGTTTGTATGCTGCTGGCTGTGAAATCCCAGCTGGCTTCTGCTGTGTGAGTTCCCAGCTTTATGTGCTGCAATGAAATGATGGATTTTTTTCACAGGAATTTCGCAGATTCACTACTAGTAATAATTGGATTAGTACTATGTGATCTACAGATTATATCCATTTATGTGGCACTTTCCCCCTATATTCTTGATTCGTAAAAATAATTAAAGAATATTCATAAATTTACTTGTGGTTGACCTCCATTGTAACATTCATTTTTTTCTGCAGCACCCCAGTATTCTATCACAATTCAGCTTGTATAAGTCAGGTTATCCTGGAAATTTATACAGTCACATCAAGAAACAAGAAAAAAATCTAGTGAAATACCAGCAAACCCCAACGGATGCCCAATAAAATTTGGAACACTTTCTTTTATGCATTGTATGTTGCAAATACATAATGTTAACAGTTGATCAAAGGAATCCAATGATGACAAACGTCTGGAAAACTTTACTCTGACAGAAGCAGCCAAGAGGAAACACTTGTGCACCACTAGCACAGGGCATGGGTTTTACTTAGGAGATTTCAGGAGCTCCTGCTCCCAGCATAGAGTTTATAGAAAGGCAAGAAGCAAAGGACATGTAGAAGCAAAAGTAATTCCAAATTAGACACAGTGTCTGGTGAAGCAATGAACCAAGAGACAAACACCCACACAGACATTTCAGATGGTAAAAGTGCATCTCAGGCTCTATGGAAACGTCCTGTCACGCTGCTAAACCCTGCAGTGATGGGAGAGCTCTGCTGCAGCTCACAGGCAACAGGGTGAGCTCACCACATCCAGCAAGCACACAGAAATCTCTACCCTGAATGTGCGCCAGACCACAACTATTTTGCAAACTAATATCTTGAAGAAAATAGTTACTGATTGTAATTGCCCTGCAAAATTACACTCATCATTGGCAGACAATGATTAGCTTTCATTTTGCAGTTTATTTGAAAATTAGTGGCAGACAATGCTTCTTGCTAATTTCCTGAGAGGATGGGGAACATTTTGCATGACCTCTTGCCACAACTGTCTACGTGAACCAAGAAATAGATGTCACACACTTGGCATTTTATACTTTGCTGAATTTTATATTAGCAATGTCTTTTGGATTTTGCATATAGATTTTAAACTCCAGGTCTTGGATTAAAACTAAAAATCAATTACCCCTATTTGAACCCACCATAGGAGGTGCAGTTTGCTAAGCTCCAAATCAGTGCTACACTGACCTGAGATAATGTGATTCCGTTCCAAAAACTTTGCTCTATGCAAAACCCTAAAAACAAACCTGGACATGCCATGCTCTCCCCACATGGCTGGTGGATGTTTACTTCAAGTACAGAGGAAACCTCTCTCACAAATGATAGAATTTAATCAGACAAAGAATAAATAAAGGCATTTGTTATTCTCATTAAGTCTCAAATCTCACCCACACATTTTATATAGATATGAGAGTCCATCAGCATAGTGCACCTAGATGATTGTGTGACAATGGCAGATTTTTCTTAATAAAATGTACTGTTCTCTGGATCATAGACTGATTTCAAATAAAAATGTTCCAAAATGTAATTTTAAGAATAATAACCTGTCTTATAGGAGAACATAATTTTTGTCTAATAATTCTGCCAGTCATAATCACAGAAAAGTTAATTTTTCAAAGTGTTTTTTTTGTGGATTTTCTAATTCTATGACTATTTTTTTTTTGTCCTGTACAAATTGAGATTCTGAATGGAGCCATTAGCTCTGCATTTTTAGGTGTGGGTGGGGTCAAGCTACGTCACCTACATCAGTGACTGCATCACCTTCATCTCAAACATTTGGTACTTCGCTGATCCAATTGACACTAGCATTCATATTAAACAAGTAGGAAATTTGCTTCTTTTCACCAATATATTTGCAGGTAATGATCTGATTCTCTTAAAGCATCTCTGGACACCATCTTAATAGTGCGGATTTGACTTAATTTTGGATGATCTGTGGGAAGAAATTACCACCAAAAACCTCATTTTGATTAAATATTTACGGTAATCTGTTACTCAGCAGGAGTAAAGATTGCAGAATTTATCCTATGACAACCTTAATGAAGAAAATCTTATGTACAGGGATTTTTGTCTTCACTGAAGAAGCAGAGAGACAGTTACATGAGGTCTCTTGATCTCCCCCAGTATTAAGGCACCTCATGTTGCCTTGTGGTGGTTAATGAGCATTTTATACGTGTAGGTCCACAAGCTGTTCTGTGGAGATAGTGTTCTGAAGTAAAGTCACAAAATAATGTACTTGTTTTCAAAGTGGCAATCTCCCTGTGGGATCCTTCAGTCTCTGGGAGATTTCATATACCTTGAAGTGCACTATCTAGAGCAGCCAAAACATATTCAGTCATTTTCTGTCTTTCAGATGCATAGCTGAGTATAAAAAAAATAAAATATTTACACAAAATAATGCAAATCTACTTTGTTTTTTGCACCAATCAGACTATGTGCTTGTTGTGACTTGGGGGGGGGCTGTTTGTTGGTTTTGTTTGTTTGTTTGTATTTGGGGGGTTGTATGTTTTTTTAAAAATCTTACCCATGGTCTACAGTGAATGACTCAAACTCTACTTTGCAAAATTGTGAGGTATTTAGGGGTTTAAACCTTTTTGTTCCAAAAGACTTTACTATTACAGAACTGCAGAGCTAAGTCCTTTAAAACAAACTTGACCATTTAATAACTCCTGTAATGACTACTAATTATTTGAAATAGCTAATATCTTTAAAATATTTATCTTGACCTTTTATTCTTGGCAGAATTTTATTGTGGCAGAATTAGAACATTCTGATGATTCATTCTTATTCATCTGCAGTGGATAATTCAACTGCACCTACTTCCTTCAAAATATTATCTGCACAATTGTATTCGTTATTATTTCAGCTGGTGTCACAGGTTTCAAAAGAGCTTGCTATTATGCATATTGCTCATATTATCCTAAGCCTGTTTCTCATCTTGAGAATGAATGATATTTTGAAATCATAAATCAAAAAATGAGCAGAGCAGAGTCAGTGCTTTAGTTAGATTTTAATTCACGGCATTGCACATTTCTTTTCGGTGTTGTTATAGGCAAAACTGATTCATTCATTCATTCAGGTGCATTTCATTGATTTACAAACAATGAAGTAGCAAAAAGGCAAAGGTAGCAGAAAAACCAGCATGAAATGGAAGCAGAGAATTGTTTGGTGTGGAAGGGACCTCTGGAGATCAGCCGGTCCAAACATCCTGCGAAGGCAGGGTCATCTGGAGCAGGTGACACAGGAACGTGACCAGGTGGATTTTGAATATCTCCAGATAAAGAGACTCCACAATGTTCCAGGGAACCCCGTTACAGTGCTCTGCCACCCTCAATGTAAAGAAGTTCTTCCACATTTTCTTTGGTTTTAGTTTATGGCCGCTGCTCCCTGTCTTGTCACAGGGCACCACTGAAAAGAGTCTGGCATCACCTTTTTGAAATCCACCTTTGAGATACTTCTATGCATTAATGAGATCCCCTCTCAGCTTTCTCTTCTCCAGCCTAAGCAGGCCCAGCTCCCACAGTCTCACCTCCTAAGAGATACTCCAGCCCCCAAATCATCTTTGTGGCCTCCAGTGGACCCTCTCCAGGAGCTCCTTGTCTTGTACTGAGAAGCCTAAAACTGGACACAGCACTCCAGATGTGGCCTCTGTAGGGTGGACCAGAGGGGCAGGATCGCCTCCCTCAGCCTGCTGGCCACACTCTTCCAATGCACCCCAGGACACCATCGGCCCTCTTGGCTGCAAGGGCCCTGCCGGCTCGTGGTCAGCTTTCACCCTCCAACACTCCCAGGTCCTTCTCTGCCAAGCTGCTCTCTAGTGGATCGGCCCTCAGCCTGTGCTGGTACTTGGGATTATTCTTCCCAGGTGCAGGACCCTGCACTGGCCCTTGTTGAACCTCGTTAGATTTCTCTCTGCCCAATTCTCCAGCCTATCAAGGTCCTATTGCATGGCAGCATAGATTTTAGGTGCATCAGCCACTCTACACTGTATTCCTTTGCCCAGGTCATTGATAAACAAGTTGAATAAGGCTGGATCCAGCACTGATGTCTGAGGAATGCCTCTGATTACAGGTCTCCAACTGGATTCTACTCTGCTGATCCTGATCCTCTGAGCTCTGCCATTCAGACTGTTCTTGACCCCTCTCACTGTCCTTTCACCTAACCCACATTTCCTGACCTTACGTAAAATAACCAGAGAACACAGAAGTCAGAGAGGTAGCAGAGGAATTATAAGAAAAAATGAGAAATAACATTTGCTGTTCCCTCTGAAAAGTATTTAATCTTTTTCTCTTGTACCTAACAACCATATAAAATGTTTATATTTGTAATTTTGTTTTTTCTTGTCTATTTCATTTGCTGTTCTATTCCCCTTGTTTATACTTTATTCTCTCTCTGGTGGTAATAAACCTCAATGGAATTCCAGTAACCATCAGTGTCATTATTTCTATAATTCATAATCTTACCATTCCTTTGTACTTCATCATAGCCCCACAGCTATGTACTGAAAGGGTCAAAAAAATTCCCCAGCATCAGATTCCTTGTCACTCCTGTGACTTCAGATCTCAGGAATAAGGACTGCTCCACACCAGGTCACCAACAGAAGTCACTCTCTCAATAGTATTTACAATTAAGTCAACTGCTGTTTGCTGATCCGTATGAGACGTGACCCCAGTCTACATCAAATCTCTGGTGTCTGAGGCTATGTATTAGAACTTTAATCACTCCTGATATTGCCAGTCTCAACCTAGCAAGAAATTAAAATGTCATAGAAACTGAGCTATCTTCCCACCTAAACAGAGAGCTGGTTTGCTCTTTTCCCACACAGGTATTGAAGCACACCCGATGGAAGACTGTTTGCAAACTAAGGAGTGGAAAATTCACTGTTCATTTCAGAGAATACTGGATTAATGATTGGATAATACAATCAGGATTCTGACACATACTTGCTTATAAAATGAAAAATTGTGCTGCTATTCTGCAAATATCAGTCACTTAAATGTGCAGAATGCTGTTTACCTTTTTTTTCAGGCTCACTGAATTAATTTTTGAGAGTTCAAAGGCTAAAACTGAAGCCTCTTTTTTTGTTTGTTTGGTTGGTTTTTTTTTAAACCAAGAAATAAAATGTGGGGATGTGCTTGTGCACATTATTTCAGTTCACAGTATCTTTCTGAACTTGAGTTTTTCCAATGAAATTGAGAATCAAGTGTGGCTGTAATTGCAGACAAAACAGAACAACATGACTTTTCCTCTTTGTCTTGCTCTGTAGTGGATGGTATCGCATTCCTCTTTAGCAGTCAGTGACATTTTATGACTCTAATCTCACCCCATCCTTCCCTCAGGATTTCTGAGAGGATGTAGCCTTTAGATAAATCGTCAGTAATGACCCTAATAAATACTACTAAGGCAAAAAACAGAACCCTTCTTCTTACTCCCTTTTTATCCTAGCAAAAGACCTATTTCTTGCAAAGAAAAATTATGAAATGTAAGAAGGAAACATGATCTGGTGAAAGAATATTAGTTTTAAGCTATCATGCAGGGACTGACCAATCCATGATTTGTCATACTGGCAGTGCACCTTTTACTATGAAAACAAAATATGGTGACTGCTCGGATGAACAAAACCACTGTAACTTTTCTTTTACTTTAATTTGAGAGGTGATACATTTAATACAGAAAATGTACTCATTAGCAAAGTACCTACTGGCACAGGTGGTGCCCAACGCAGTCTCCATGATCACCACTTTGAAGGAGCTCAACTTTCTGTGGATGGAAGGCCATGACCTTGTTTTGTCAGAAGTTCTGTCAATGTTTAGATAATAAATGTGTAAAGAACTTCTGTACTGAAAAAAAGAAGTAACTCACCTTTAACTGTGAAAGATGTAGATAAGAAATATGGTTGTTAATAACCGTAAAGTTTAGAAGCTACATCATTATTTCCCTCTTGCACAAAGAGTTTCAAGTCCATGTGGTGTTAGAAATCTGACTTGTTAACAGTAACATTCCATGGAATAGGAAGAACAAAGGATTTTTCTGAATCAGATTTTCTTTTTTTTTTTCAAGTTTACAAAGCTAAAGCACATATACTCTTTAAATTCTGTATCATAACTCAGGGGAAAGCATTTACTTTGATAGAGTTTCTGTTTCTGGGTAGTGCAAATACTCATTGCTGCAAAAAAACCAGTTCTTCTACAAAAGGAAAATAACTTTAATAGTCTGCTGATTCATACACCATCCTAGGAGGTGACAGATACCAAAGTCTCTATTTGTTTCAAAGACTTCTCTGACCACTCTCTCACAGATGTCAGTGGCAGAGAACAATGCAATTAATTTTTTTGTACAGATCCCAAACTTATGATTTAGGCATGCTCTTAAAGTAACTCCAGGACTGTCCTGTTCAGAGAATGCCTATTCTTGAAGCACCAGCCTGAATATGAAATGCACCCCAAGCTCTCCAGCGTTATCTCAACTATAGCAAGTGGGAGTGGCACATAAAAAGACAAAACAAAACAAACCAGTTCTTACAGCCTTCAAATCTAGGCATTGACAGAGCATCTGAGAGGGAAATTTTCAGCCCTGCTGCTCCTAAATGAAGCAAAATCTCACATTTGAACCTGGTCCTATGTGACCATCTAGTAGGTCACAGATGCATTTATCATGAAGTAAGACAGAAACACAACAGTAATTGTATTTCTGAACTTCTTGTGGGAAACAAGCTATTGTTTTGTGCTGTGAGCATAATTCATTCACCAAGACATATTTCTCTGTCTTAATGACTGTTGATTATTTATCCCTCCTAATAAGTATTAAACTCGTTTTTCAAAGCTATAACTGAAAGGCCAAGGGCAAAAGGGCATTTGGCATTTCTATGGTATTTTATTTTATTCTAGGAATAAATATGGTACAAGTCATTCCCATGGAAGCAATAGAGAACTGGAATTCCTCAGGCAAAATGTGTAAGAATTGGAAATTACTTACTCTAAAAGTCAGAACCACAGTACTAAAGGAATAACAATGGAATAAAAAAGCTTTGCCCATATCAAGAAATCCGAAACAGACTGGCACAAAATTTAACATTGTCAAATAGTGTTTCTATCACTGTCCTGTTTAAAAGCATAGAGCTTTTTGGATATCTCCATTTCTGCTATGACATGATCTATGACCAATGTAGACTGGCAGCATAAAACTACATGAGCTGGTGATAAGTAAGTAAAAAAGTTCAACATGATATTCTGCAGAGAGCTATCATAAGATACAGGTGGGATGCAACGTTTCTACTTCAGAGAGTTTGTGTCATTTTAGCACAAGGTGAAGACAAAATGGAGAGCTCTCACAGGTTAATTCAAGTGCTCAGAAAAAGATAAAAGAACCAGAGTTAACACAGAAACATTATGAGAGCTAAGCTCATTCTAAATAATGAGGTTAAAAATGAAGCTTTTACATTTAAGAGGGTGAAGGAAAGAACCTAGAGAATAAAACCTGATATAGGAATCCATCATCATTTGCAAAGGAAAAAAAAAGCTTGATGTCTTTCTTCTATTTTTGCACCCAAAATTGCCCGCAGCACTCGAGGAGAGGCTGCCCCAGAGCAGAGCAGAGCAGAGCAGAGCAGAGCAGAGCAGAGCAGAGAAGAGCAGGACAATCCTCTCCCTTGCCTGGATGCATCCCAGGACATGAAATGGGAAACAAAATAAATAACTAAAATGTTAAACTGTAATTTTATGCACCATTTCACATGTTTTCACCCTTTAATTTGCCTGTGAGTACCACACCATCACATTAAATCTATAGGGGTGAAAAAGCAGACTATGGAGCAGGGCACACATTTTCTGACATAGCTTCCCTTTTGTCTTTAACTGATGCTAGGATTTTAAGGTGATTAATGTCTGATAAAACACAAAAGAAAAAGCCATGTCTTTCATCATAGGTAAACCCATATGAGTTTGTAGGGTTCAGTGGAAGACGTGACACAGTAAGTAGAAAAGTTACTAAAAATCAGAAGGGAAAAGCATATTATTGTACCATTAACATTTTTTAATATGTGATGTTTAACTTTCAGTTAAAGAAACACTTTTTTTCAGAATATGTTTTTGAAGAATGCATCCTTAATTCATGCTTTGTTTTTGAAAGAGTTACTGAGAAAGATCATCAAGAGAAAGTCAGCAGCTCCCATCAACTTACACAAGGACTTATTTTCTTGCAACATACATATCTTTTGGTCAAGATAGTAAAATTCATGAAGAAGAAAGGTACAACAATATGATAATGATTATTCCCCAAGATGCATCACACATCTCTAAATGTGTGGGAGAAGCAATTTCAAATAAGTGAATATAAAGGCTCCAAAATTAAATTCACAGACAACACAATAGCTTTCTAGGGAATTTGACCCCTGGTCTCTTCTAACTATTAAATAGTTATGAAGTAGTCACATAATAACTTAATACAATTAATAAATTAAATATATTTGCTTACCTAAAAATGAGAGAAAAACTAATCTAGAAACATTTTTAAGGAACAAATTAGGCAACACATTAATGCATGACACTTCATGTTCTTCAGTTTCCATTTTCTAGCTCATTGGGACATATGAAATTGCTTCAAGATATTTGTAGGCAGTAAAAGAAGTGTTATCTTAAACTCCTTCACTTTTATCTTGCACCTTAAGGGTAAGTTGTTAAGCAGTTGCTGAACCATTCTATGAACTCCAGTCCTCTTTCTGGTCATTGAATTCCTGAACTTCTTATTGAAGGTGTCAATTTTCCCACAGCTGCCACATGTACTTTGAACACAATTTAGGTAAAGGGACTAAAGTGACTTAAAAAAAAACTCCAGTAAATTGCAAGTGTACTAATCCTGTGGCAAAATTTTGTTGAATATGCACATATTTATAAATATACTTATCAATTCAAAATTTAAAGGTCAACACAACACAAAGAAAGCCCTAAGTGATGCCTGTCTTCTGCCATAACTTTTTCTTCAAATGAGTAGACACAAGTGACACTTAGTTTGCAGTTTGTTCAGAATGTCTTTTAGTTAGAAATTTTATTTCTATATAAAATCACTCCTTAAAAATGGCATAATAGTTTTTGATTGCCCTTTGCATGACTGTCTATGCCTGACAGGGAAACACCATTTACGTTATTCAATTAAAGTTTCTTTTTAGAATAATTTGGGGAAAAAAATTATAAGTTTTGAGGACATTTCAGGTAAGGGGAAGCAAAAATACAAACAGAACTAAACAATAAAATAAATCAAAATAAGTGCTACTGACACAGAAAGTCATTGTCATTATGCACAAATACAAGTTTGAATTCTGCAGAGGCTTCCAAGTATCAATTGGTTATTTTGAGTGGATATTTAACAAGCAAGTTCAGTGAACATATCCGCAAAATGCTACATTTTGCTTGAAGCTGTATTTATAACACATTTGCTTTCTCATGACAGTAAAATAACACATCTCAAATACCATTTTTGTAAGCGTATTTGCAGGTTGTCAGGAAAAATAACATCAGATCAGAACAACATTTTATTGTAAATTCATACCTATCTTAGACTAACAAATCATTGACTACCTGGAAAAACCACAACTGAGTAGTTTAGTGGCATCAATACAGATTCTTACGCTGGTTTGCCTCAAGGACTCATCTTAAGTAGGAACTGTAAGTTATCACAGGAGTGAGAATGAACTGTAGTTCTTTGGGATCTGAAAATCTCCTTTTTTCAGTAATCTGTAGAAATACCTTAGTCATACACAGAATACAATATTTACCTTCATTGTAAGACTGATGTTGTATGGAGTTACTCCAAATCTGAAGTGAGGTACTTGTAACAGCTTAGAAGGGAATTTCAAACAACTCTGTGTATCCTTCCCGAAAAAACACAGTCTCTCTCAGGATATTACAGCCAGTGGGGGTCCTCTTCCAGAGGGTGATTTATTGAGCCACTGCTGAAAAATGCTCCTTGAAAAGGGTGAGTTCTGAAGGAATCATCAGTTCATGATGAGGCACAGATGATGTTACACATTGCTTTTTAGATGCTTTCCTGACACCCTGAACGTTAAGGACCTATGCAAACTTACTGTCCAATTTTTCCTCCTCATAGTGAATAAAGAAGGTAGAAATGGTTGTATCAATCACATCACCCCCTTTAAGCTCTTATGCATGCTTATTAGATTTAGGAAGAGGAAATTCTCCTTTTGTTATAGGAGTCTGTTAGGGGAAGCTAGAAGTACCTTCCTTTGTGTGATTTTTAAATTTTTTTTTAACCATCACATGCAAACATTCCAGACAGAGCCTGCTAAAAGTTGATGAGAGGGAGCATAAATAACTGTTAGAATGGAAATGTGTGTGGGCATGAATTATCAGCTAGCATGCTAATCCAATACAGAAATTTTGATTAATATATTTTTTAAAAATTCAAGCAACATTATGCAATTATTTGCATTTCAATCTTTTAATACTAAGTAGGTGATTAGCTACTAATTGATTCACTTCAATCAAAGCTATGCTTTAAAAATATTGTCTGCATTTTCTTTTCACTCTAAAGTAGGTAAGAGCTCTTTGTTATTTTTTTAACTGATTTACCCTGTGAAGCCTCAGCTCTCCCTTTGCACAGAAGACTGGCGTACTTGGCACATTAAGAAAGCTTTTCCATTCATTGAAGTGCCCTGCTTTCAGCTTTAAGGACTATGAGTGATGTCTTCTGTGATTTGACCATCATATTGATGGAGGCTGTTCAGGCTGTCAGCAGTAGAGCTAGATATCAAAGCTGCATGTGAAAACCAAAGATCCTAACAAAATTACTCGACACCCAAATTCAAATGGAAAGTAAGGATCCCACAGTAGCTGTACCCTGTCTTGATCTCCTATGCCTCTCTATAATTTCCATATCAGACACTAGAAGTCAAGGCATATTTCCAACAGACACAGTAGGGAATGCAGTGCAGAAGTAGCAGCACTGAAAGCCTAGGTTTAGCTTTTACTCCTTCTTAGGTTTTAATATTGTCATGTCCTCAAACAAGCAATGAATTTGAGGGCAGAACAGCAGGGGTATGTAAAATGTCTTTACATTAATTTTGATCTCTCTCACTTCTTGTTTGTTCTTAAGTTCATCTATCTTCAGTTGCCTGGGGCCAAATGATAGATATGGAAGTCAGTAAAGGAGTTTGTGAAAAGAAGAAGTAGGGATAAGAGAAGAATAAGCCTCTGTAATGCTTGAGCATGAATTAAAGACTGTGTTTCCTCAAACCATAAAGCCATAAACCTCAAACCATTCCAAGAATCTCAGACAGACAGAATATACATTACTTACAACACCTGGCCAGCCATCCTTTCCTAATCTCACATTCTCTTCTACATGCAAAGACCACAGATATCAGACCTCTCAGATTAAAAATTATTATTTTCTATACATTATGTTCTACAGAAAAGCTTTTGGAAATGAAATAGTAGGAAAGTTAGATATCAAAGCAAGCAAGTTAGATTTGAACTGTTATCCAGCTTTATTTTCTGGTTTGTTTTTTAAGTAAGGAAAGAAGTGGACAAACTGTTTGGGGACAGCTTATAATTGACAGGAAAAAAAAAGTATTAGAGGGACTCAGAAGTGTAATTCTTCCTAAATTTGTCATGAAACATAAACTTATAATGCGGGACAACTACATGTTGCTATGCTACTGGAGGGTTTCGAGGGAGGTGACAGAAATACATCATCAAACCTGCAAGTACCATAGGTCATTATGGCAAGAGCTGATGCACCATTCTATGGTGTGTAAGGTTTTGTTTGAGAACATAAAGCACTACCTCCCTAAGCAAATGATCACTATTTCCCCAGTGAGATTATTGCCCAGTCAGGTATGCTGGCATCATCACACATATTCCGTTCCGCAACATGCTTCTCTCAAATGATCTTCGTGGCAAAGGACAAAAAAAAAACCAAAAAACCCCAAACAAAAACCAAACAAACAAAAAAAAACCCCAAGAAAACCAAAAGCAGCAATCTCCCTCTCTAAAGAACCCAGACTAACCCAGACATCTTAGATTAAATGAAGGTGGAGGCTCTGCCACATGCAGTTTTGCCAGTGGATGTGAGGAGGCAGGGACTCCTAGGAACAAGAACGATGTGCTCAGGGTGCAGGTAAGTGCAGTAGCATCTTATTCTGCTGCAACGCAACTGCAACAAGAAATCGTCCGTGAACTCTGCTAAAGTGGTACCATCAGAGTGCTTAGAAAAGAAGTCAATAGCTTTTGCATGAGCTCCACAGTCTGCCATACTAAAAACCTGTTCTGGTGCATGGGCATGGATAAAGGGCACTGAAGGGGAGTTGATACAGATAAGACTGAGGTGACTTTGCACAGCAAACTCACACCACTCAGAGCATGCAAGTACACGCCTTTCCATCTAGAGTTCACAATGTTTGCTTTATTTTCTGTGGAGGATAGAGACTAGCAGGGCAGCACTGGTAAAGAGCATTGTTTTCCATTTCTCCACTCTAATTGAAAGGGAAGTGCTTTGTCCATAGGCAGTTTTTTTTGTGATCCAGGGCTTTTCCATCTAAAGCGTGGGTCACTGCAGTGCAGCATTATAAAGTATGAAATTGAAAACTGGGCAAATGGTGGAAACTGATACATAAAGTTTAGTGGAAAAACTGGACAGGTCCATGGTCTTCGATTGCTACTGATTTCTAATCCCCAGATTTTTGGGTGATGTACAGGAATACAGAATTCACTGTGAATGTCACACTGCTTTGAAAAGCTCTATCTTCCTTTAGACAGCCTTCTTTTATTGTCATCTTAAGAAGGCTTCAGAGCCAAATTAATGAGGAAATTACTAACTGTTGAGAATTAGGCCA
>VYZP01006713.1:0-12850 GCA_013400635.1 Hypocryptadius cinnamomeus | reverse complement strand
TGAGAGTGAATTTTTGAGTGTTACTCAAACTTCCTGAGGGTTGTGATGAATTATGCCCGCTGCCCATTATCTGGTTGGCTTTTGCCACTTACAGAATTTACTAAGAGAGAAGAAAATCTTTTGCTGTGGTAGTAGGTTAGGACAGCATGGGATGCAGCTTTGATGAGGATTGGGATGGCTGAACAGTGGCCGAACAGTTATCTGATAGGTGATTTGGACTGCGAGTTGCATTAGACAGCGATACAGCAAAGGAGATTACAGTCCTCTTAGCTCCTTCTTGGAAGTTTGCCCCTTGGGATCCTCTCTGATGCATGCCCAGAGAACTGCCCTTGCAATCTTCCTGCTCTGGGGTTTGCCCATCTCACTCTCTGATGGGCAGCAAACCAGACTAAATGCAAGGAAGAATCCAGGGCTAGTTGTGCTTGAGGAAAATACTCCAGCGACTGGATGGTGATCTTGAAGGAGTTAGGAGCTGAATTTAGTTTATTGCCTAAGAAAAAAAAAAAAGCATGTTATTACTTATTACTCAGAGGGTAGTTTAAAACAATTAGTCTAATTATTGTGGAGCATTGTGCTTTAAAAGCTACAGCTGAAAGTAGGGAACCACAAGATTGCCACGTAAGTAGTAAAAGTTTTTTTTAATAACCTAGATGACTCAGAAGAAACCAGCGGTTTCTTATATTTGAAGGAGTTTCCTTGAAGTTGGAGTCCTGTAATCAGATGAGTTCATCTGCCATCTGAGCACCTGTATTAGCAGTGTTGAAAAGTAACTCTTAGTTGCTGCTTAAAGCAAGTCTAATATACTCCTTGTTGTGCTCTGAAGACCTTGGACTTGATCCTGCTATTTTGTACACATAGACTCACCACAAACATGCAGCAAGAAAAAACCCTTTTAAAGAGCATGATCTTGCAGCCCCTAAATAAAACACACAAGATGGAGGCCTCCTTGTGACATCTTAATAATCTTTATGTGAATAATTAATTTAAGCCAAAAAGAGGCAGCTGAATTTTGAGAAACAAGAACCTTCTGTATGCCCAGTAAGGCTGTTTGCTGTGCAAGCAACTAAACAGAGAAGAGGAAGTGGCTAGGATCCTGCTCCAGCTTTATTTTGAGCTTTTTACTGTCCTGTCCAGAGAAAATGGGGTAAGCATCTTCCATCCTGAAGGGGTTGCAATAGGTCATCCTTAACTGGTGGCTTTGCTATGAGGAGCATGGAACTAGTGGGCACTTTCTTCTAGAGCAAGACAGCTAAGGCCAAAGTTTGAAATGAACAGCTCAATTCCAGCCTTATAACCTAAAATGCTCCAAAGAAAATTCAGTTGGGATGAGGATGAGCCCTCGTAAGACTGAAACATGGTTTTTGTTTGCAAGGGTGTAGATGCAAATGTTTTCAGGAATAATACAAAGGAAAAACTTTCTGGAGAAGAACAGATGGGAAATGTAGACAGCTATTAACACAATGAGAAAAGCATCATGGTGGAGGTTGTGCTTAAGACCCAAGACTTGTAAGGAATTTGAGACCTGAGCTGGCAACATAATTGCACTAGCTTTTGAATTTACCAGAAGCCTATTTCATGAAAACTGCAGCTGGTCTCTGTGCTTTTTTTATGAAATACAGTTGCATTTGTGGAAGATCCAAGCAGTGCTGCTATGTGGAAAAGCAAATAATCTCAAAGATGTTTACTTCTGCATGGAAATATTCCCAGACAAAGGAGTCAAACCCTCTCCCTAGAAAGATTAAATTCAGTCATTTCCTTCCGTACAAAATTTTGCTCTTTTCTTATGTTGACAGTCTTCATACTTGTAAGCACTAAACTTCATCCTCTTACTCCCATTCTTTATGCACACTGTTTGTTTCCCAAGGCAAGTGGCATGCAAAGTCATCTTGTATTTAAAGTACTTCCACTTAAACTTTACAGTAAAATTGGGAGTAAGATATTTTGAACTTTGTGATTAAATGTTTTAGCAGCTGTTGCTGTAAAGACTTAAATATGCTTCCAATTTTTTTCACACAGGTATCTCATCAACTTGGAAGTAATTGAATACCTGCAGGATACAGGCATAAAGTATGTATGATAGCATTTTATTTGATATTAATGATTTTACTGTAACATATAATTATTGGATGCTTGTGTACTCCTTGGCATTAGTTTACATGAAAGAGTGTGTTCTATGAAACGGGAGCACAGCTCTAAAAGCCCCCTACACTTAATAATATTGCTTTGCAAAGCAAATGACGGTACCTGTGCCTGCCAATTAAATTGTATTGTGGGTGGAATAATTAATTTGGACACAAGGCAAGGAGAACATTGCATGATTATTATTGTTATTGTTATTGCTGACTGGGGAGTGCCCAGGTTAACATTATATCTGTTTTCCCTGCTTTACACCATTGTGCATGGCATGGATGCAGCAGTTTTCTTCTACAGAACCTCCCCCTCACCAAACAATCAATTCTGGGATGTGTCTTTTTCTTTTAAGTGTGTGTGGGGGGTGTCTTTACAAGTAGCAGTTTTCTGCTATTGTACAGACAAGCTTCTTCCCCCCAGATTCTAACGCAGAACAGATAAACTTGTGCTTCTCCTCAAGTGAATGCTGAAATTCATCATCCGTCAGCAAAAAACTGAAGCGACAGTGATTTCTGTACCTTTAAAGGCATTGGTTATAGTTTTGCTGAGTCACAGCCAGAATGAGGAAAACATTAACACAATGACTGGTGAAGTTCAGAGCTGGTGATGTAAAGATATGCTGTGATGTTTGAGAACATATGTACAAACTTATTGGTAGATCAGTTGATATAAGCAGACCTAGAAGGAAAATAATTTTAGGTTATAGATGCCAAACACAGTAAGCAAATCACTTTCAAGTAGTAGATGAAGGGAAGTCCTGGCCACCATTGTGAAAGACACCAACTCATTAGAGGCTCGAGTTTCTGACTGCCAGCACAGCAGGAAGGATAGAGGTGAAGAGCTGGCAGATGGAGCTGGATCCCACCTTATCTGTGGGGGAAGGCAGGGATCCTGCAGTGTGAGAGTATGAGAGATGCTGTGAGAGTAAGCAGAAAAAGATGTGTGTCAGAAAAGGTGGAGCTGGGGGGAACAAAGACTTGCTTCTTGCCTGTGCACAGGAGTGCTGCTGAGGGTGACTGACAACAACTGGTGCTCCCCTCTCTGCCACTGACCTTCTGGTGCACAGGCAAAACCCAGGAGAAAGGTTCACCTGCCTGCAGCTTCCTTGTCACTTGTGCCCGTTTATCAAAAGTCATGTGAATTACCTTCAAAGACAGGAGTTCCCACAATTTGTCCATGTATCTAATTCCTCCAAAAATGGGTCGTTCTTCAGGTACACTATTTTGTGTTACACTGTTATAAAGCTTGACCTTTAAACCTCTCTCACTCTTTCTGCAACAATAATTCTACATTATCAGTCAGTTGCCTTAAAACTCAGGGTATTTTGTCAGTCCACTGTAATGCTATTTTTAGCACAAGCAAACAGAAACCAGACAGACTCATGATCAGTCCTTTGGGGAAATGGAGGTAGAAGGATGAAGAGAGAGGAAGAGACTTCTCCTCTTGAAGATTTTTCCTGTTAGTCACAGCACTGAGGAAAAACAAACTCCATATGGAACAGATCATGTAAGGCCTTTAAAACATATTTGGAGAGACTGTACAGTTTCTTAAAGGAACTTGGAATAGTCTGTGGTTTAGGGCTTTTGCTGCATTTCCCATTTGGGGATGTGTGTGCATTTTCATTTGTTTTAATTTGGACTGAGTTAAATGCATCAAGCAGTAGTTTGTTTTATTACCATCTTTCAAAGATCTATTCATAAAGGAAAAACATTCCCTGATTCCCCAAATGGGAAAGAGTTACAAATGCTTCTCTCCCAGTAGTTTCATCAGAGAAGTTTTGCTGCTTTTTTTCTTGCTTTCTTTCTTTTTTTTTTTTTTTACATTTTTTTTCTCTTGACTTGCAAATGAAGGTTAACTTTTTGTTCCCAGCACAAGGCCAGAGTGTGGTGTGCTGAGGCAAGGATGTGTGCTCAGCTGGACGCTGAATTCAGACATGGAGTAGGTATGTAGTGCAGGAGATCACAACCAGTGGGCTGATTTTAGTGAAGCTACTAAATCTCATCTGAAATTGCCTTTTTCCCACTTGCCCTCCTGTCAAGCTATTTTGTAGAACACCATTCTAGAGTATTAACTGTGGAGTCCAGCCTTCTGTGATTTGCCTTTCCTGCCTGGTAGGACAGTGATGGCTCCCAAGGAAATAGGAGTGGAGTGAGATTTACCCCTTGGTGATAAGATTCTCTGGAACAGACTCCCCAGGGAAGTGGTCACAGCAGCAGCCTGACAGAGTTCAAGGAGCATTTGGATAACCCTTTCAGGCACAGGGTGGGATTTCTGGGGTTGTGCTCTGCAGGACCAAGACTTGGACTTGATGATCCTTGAGCGTCCCTTCTAACTCAGAATATTCTGTGATTCTATGATAACTATGCTGAAATTTTGCAATGTCAATAAATGTTATGTGCAAGAATAGCTGTAATTAAAACCTTTGGGGTATTTTTTTTTCTTGGAAAGGTAATACAGTCCCACTTATTAAACACAAATCTTTGTTTTGAAATGGGGCCAAAATGAATTAATAAATGGGGTAATCTTTTAAAATTCAGCACCGGTCTGAAGAATATTCAGTGTGTATGTTGGGAAAGAGCTCTGGGCTTCTGAATCAATGACAGAGAAACAGACCCTGACCAAGGTGTTTTGGTGGGTTTTGGGGGTTTTTTGTTTGTTTTTTTAGGATTCCAATGAGAACAGGTAAGATGAGGGCAAACACTGAAACTTCCTGCTTTCCTGAATTACTGCTGAATTACTTGTTTTGACATCTGAAAAGTATGAGCTATTCTAACCTCCCAATTTTCCTTGCATTCCACATGCTGTGTATTAGCATGAGTAGAGGGAGAAACTGTTATAGAACAAAAGCAATACAGCTTTACTAAATGTGAAATACGGAATGAGGTTTTTACAGGAAACCAAGGATTTTGTTAGGGCTCGAAGGAATAAGGAGCACTGAACATGTATGAAGAATTCAGGCTTTATTTAAGTCAGTTTTTTTCTCTTTTGTGTGTGCCTTTTTAATGTATTCTTTTTTAATGTTGTGTAACTTTTATCACACCTTTCCAAAGAAGATGACCCAGCAGCCTGCCACGAGGCAGGGGTAGTCTCTCTACAGCCTCTTGGAATTTGCTTTTTACGGGTCTGTATTTCGTGGTGGACTTGCCCCTTTCGCATTTTGGCAGTTTGGCAACTCATTTACTCATTAAGCTCTCAGACCCGTGAATTGAATTTCAGACCTGTGGTGGCGGAGAGGAGCCCGTGGGCAGCTCAGCGAGGCGGGAATGGGGCTCGCAGCCGGGCGGAGAGGATGTGACCTGACACACGGAGGAGGGCAGGACAGCCCAGCGCCTTTCCCTCCGTGAAAACAGTAGCGGATTTTTTTTTTTTCTTCCTTTCATTTTTTTTTTCAGCCCCCATTCCCTTTTCCTCCCTTCTTCTTCCCGGAGCTGTAATCCGACTGCTCTCTTTGGCTCCGTTCCAGAGACAAATCCGAGTGGTCAATCTCTCTTCCCCCCTTTCCCAGCCTCGGGGGCTGGGGGGCGGCGGAGCAGGGAGGGGAAGAAGAGCAGAGCAAGCACCAGCCCAGAGCCGGGCCAGGCCTCCCCGGGGAGGGGCTGAGCCAGCGGCTGGGCTGCGGGAGCTGCATGGAGGAGGGGAGTTTCACAGACTCCTCTGCCCGGCCGGGAGGAGGAGGAAGTTTGGAGATTAAGCCGCTGCCGGGAGCTCCAGCGCACGGAGTGAGCCGGGGCGCGGCCACGGGCGCTGCGAGGGGGACACCCGGCCGGCGCCGCTGAATGGGCTGCGGAGCGGGGTAACCTCCGCACTCCGGCCCGCACCCCTGCGCCTGCCTTTCCAGCGGGAGGAGGAGGGCTGGGCGAGGGTAGAAGACGGCGAGAGGCTGCCGGTGAGCGCTGCCGGGGGCTTTGTTCGGTGGGCGCGGCGGGGAGGGGGCGGTGGCGGCTCCCGGACCGGCTCGGGGCGGGGCGGTAGCCGGTGTCCCGCAGCCCCCGAAGCCGCGCCGGGGGCTCCGCGGCGGAGCGGGCGTTCCGGGAGCGCAGCCTTTGTGCGCTGCCCGCCGCAGGCACCGTGCGCCGGGCTCCCACCGCGGCTGCCGCGCCGCTTTGTGCTCCGGCGGAGCCCGGGGTAGCCTGGCCGAGCTGCACCGGCTCAGCCCGAGCCTGGGGGCTTCGTCGAGTTTCTTCGGCGAGGGAGAAGGTACTTCTTTTAAAATATGATAAAATTCCATAGGGCCTCAGGTTTTGTGGGGATGCTTTAACAAGCCCCCAAAACCCATCCTCTATTTTTATACGTGTTTTAAAGTTAGTGGGATTGTGATGAGTATGGCCTAAAGAGGTGTAAAAATACGATTGATCTATTGTTAACTAGCAGGAGCTTTGATTCTGTGGCGAGGCAGTGGGGCAGAGCTGCCCTATAGAACCCTGAATGCATTTCCCCATATCCTGCGCTCATCTTTTCCTTGCTTTGCGGGTCGTGTGTCCCGGTCCTTCTTGCTGGAGAAGCCCTTCAGATCTCATCCTTCACTTAGCACTGACAGACCTGAGGCACTCGTTTCTTTCTTTCTTCACAAGCCACACTGCTCCGAGTATGAGGGAAAAGGACCTGAAACAAACTTAGACGAACGTTCAGCTGGTTTCCAGTACTGGAAAGCTGCTCTCTCTTTAGCTGGCTTTTTTCCTCCTTTGATTATTAATTGGCAGGCACAGAAAGAGCTGTGGCCTTGCTTTTTCTTTTAATGTTCGCTGGTACTTCAGCAGCTTAATAACTCTGCCTAGAGACCCTGATGACTTATAGGTGTTTTGAAAGCTGTGTAATAAGAGCCTACTAATAGTCATCTTTTGCTACTGTTTCATTCTTTGAGGGAGCAGTCTTTGCTGCTGGAGAGTTGCGGTTCGAATTTCCACAAGCGTTTGTTGCCCGTGCCTCTAGCTAAATTTATAAAGGAATCCTGTTAGCTTGTGTGAAGCTAAATCTGGCTGTACAATTCACTGTGGTTGGCAAGGCACAATGTATAGCTTCCTTGAGATTTATTTTTAGGGTTTTTTTCCCCCCCTGGTGTGTGTAGGGCGCGTAGTTGTCATAATTTTGGGAACTCTTCACCAGTGTGTGTGTGGGTGCTTTGGGATGAAAACATAAGAGTTATGCTAAGGTTAGGAAATGTATTAATAGAGTGCTTGTCTCGAAAATATGAGAAGGCAGTTTGAGATTGGCCTCTTAATGAATATTGGTATTGTTCTCGGGTCCATGCAGATGCTTAGCTATTAAACTTGGACTCTACTTCTGCTCTGTGTTCTCAGTTGGCAAACTAGAAATAGTTCAAAACACTCTGATAAAAGGTTCAGTTTTTAATGTGTTCATTTACGGGAATGCTGGCTGTTTCTCACAGATCTGGAGAGCCCTAAGCAAACAATGTGGACTTGTGGCCACACAACTTAGTGCATCTCTGCAAAGACATGCTATGATTCTAACACTAGGTGTTAAAGTGTCATTTTTCTTGCTGTTTTGTTTTTGATTTTCAAAAAAAAAAGAGAAAGGAAAAAAAAAATATGTGTAGCCAAATCAGTTTGTAATTTATAGTCTTACTTGATAACATCTTGCAAAGACAGCATTGACTTGATTTTTAAGTGGAAATCTTCAAGTAGTGAACCTAGTTTGTTGGCAGCTCTCATCATTTCAGGACATCTGCTAATGTGTTCTTCTTCCTTGGGCAGGATGTGAGACTACAAATTAACCGTCTAGAGGCATACTTTGAGACTAAAGTGTTTGATTGTGAGGCCATGGAAAAAGGTAGAAAGGGTTTGGAGCTAACTAACTGAGCACTTGGTACCTTCCTGTGTGGAAGTGGGGTGTTTTTGTCTAGGTAGGTTTTTTTATGGGGTCGTGTTTTGGGTTTCTTTGTAGTTTTGTTTTGCTATTTTATTTTAAACCTTTGTTGTTCCCTAGAAGGGAAGTGAAAATACCTGCTTACTTTTCTAATAAGTGGCACGTAGTGAGTTTGGGTACTTTTTGCTAACGTTATTTGTGTAGGTTGGTTTGTTTGAACCTTTCACTGACGCAGTCTTTCATGTGGCACCCGTGATAGTATTTTTGTGAAGTCATTTGGAGCAGTGTGCATGTTTGAAAGCCTCCTTGTGTGCATTTATTTGGATTGGGTTGTTGTATACCTGTTGTCCTCTGCCTTTCATATGCCTGTGATTTCTTGGCTCTCGTTCAGGAAAGGCTTTTTAAAGCCCTGCTAACCAGATAGGGCTGTAGCAACTGACAAAGGCATTTACTTGAAGTAGTGCTTTATTGTCTTTGAATGCAAACTCAGCAGTGCAAAGCTGGTCTGTTTCTCTAACCATAGAACACTAACAGAACTGTAATTTGACATTGGCTTCTGCTATTTTATCTTGCTTTGTGGCAGCATCACCCATACAACCTTTAGGCTCTGGTGAGTACTTTTGAGATCAACCCGAAAATGGGGAAAGCAAGAAAACAGTTACAAAATCTGCTGTTACTAATTTTGAAGAGTAGATCCACAGATTAGCCTGAGATACTGCTATTGAAGAAAAGTTAATGTACAGAGGTGTCATCTCTAAAATTCTCACTAAAAAAGACCAATCCTAAACCAAAGCAATTTTTAGGGAAGGATACTATGGAATGGATGAAGTGTTTTTTTTTAATCTCTTAATTTTTTTAAGAATTCCAAAATAGTAATATTTTAGCAGATACTTAGCACAGTTGTTAAAGTATGCCAAAGACTCATTCAACTGTTGTTTTTTATTTATTTATTCATAATGGCTTGGTTGCCATTCCAGCAATTGCTGGGCACCACTAAGTTTCTACTGGCCAAGCCAGAGCTGCAGCCCTTGGTCTTGGGAGCATGGGGTTATGAAGAAGAGGCACCACATTTCTGGGTGGCAGCATGGCCCTGTCATGTACCCTAACTCCCTAGGGTCAGATGTGCTCGGTCAGGAAATAATGGGAACATCCAAACTGATGAAGGGAGCCATTTGCAGCCATTTAGAAGTGCTTCTCAGATTAGAAATGTATAAAGCTGTGGCAGTTATAAATTAGAACAAATGGATTAATCTGATGTGTATTCTCTTTTGCATTCAGTTATGTTGAGAAGGAAGGTTGCTGTGTTAAACATGTTTTATTGACATGGTAAATTAATTATGGCTTGAAGTTACTTTGTCATAAATTTCTTAATTGCCAAATATAGTGAACAGATATTTAGGTAAAATATGCAATAGAAGACAGAATAATAAAATACAAAAAAATGTAACTTAATAATGTGATGTCTACTGAAGACATTTGGAGAGATGGTGATCCTCTTACAATAAGCTGGAATTTTTTCTGGTGGGGACAATGAAGATGTCTTACCACTACTTACTGTAAATGACATTCTGCTTCTGTGGAGTTAAGAGGAGGAGGTGGGGGAAAAGAATTTTTGCAGCCCTCAGCAAAGTCTGGAGTGACCGAAAGCCTTGCAGAACTGTTGCTGAATGGTTAATTCTGAGAATGTGCATTACTGTCACTGCACATAAAAAGTTGTAGCTAGTAGGACTGTCAGTGAGGAAAAAAAGTGGAAGGAAGAGTTATTCTTGTAAATTTAGAATGCAAAGGATGTGGGGCCTAGATTTCCCCTCCACTCTAGAAAAGCCTCACACACCACAGTGAGTGGTGGAACCACAAAACTGGCCTGGGAACAGGAGTAAAGGGAATGAAGAGTAAAGTCAATCTTAGTGCAGTGGCAACAGTTACAACTCTAAGTACAGGAGTCTTTTATATATGATATTTGCAGTTAAGCATACAAAAGATGAATGTGAACAGATTAATGAATACCAACAGACTATACTGGTACTTTTAGGTATTATTCAATTTTCAAAAAAAAGTGTGTGACAAACTAAACTATCTCTTAGTGCTTAAAGTTTCCCAAATCACTTTAAGGATATTAACTTTTTTTTTTTTTTTTTCTCTTTAGTTATGGTGGTTGTATCAAATAGGTTAGTCTAGCCTGATTCACCAAAAGTTGAGTTTATATGAACTTGGCCTGAAATAGGTTTAACCATGAACTTGATTACAAATACAGGAAAAGAAAGGGGCCTAGTCGGTGAGGACTGGGGAAGGAAATAGAGGGAAAAGCTACTTATACTTATCAAGGAAGCCTGAAAGAAGCAGTTGTCTAAGCCATGTTGCAAACTATTAAACCCACTGTCATCTCTTGACTGGGGTGCCTACTGAAGTACCTGCATGTGGGAGTGGTCACTACCTGTGTTTTCACTAATCATGATGCAGAGCATTGCTGTGAAAATACAAAGCAAAGTGGCACTTTGAAGATGTATCTGTAAGAGTGACTTCATGCATTTGACTTGATTCTTTTGTTCTTTCCTCAACGTGAGCTCCACTAGGTCTGCTTCCTAATGTTCTATGGGACCATGATGATTATGCTAGTGGAGGCTGCATGTGTTTTTTATAAGTGTAGTGAACAGGTATAAATTAGGCTGGCAGCAGTTTCCCCTGTAAACTTCAGACTGAAGCAGTGCTAATTGACTTTGAATCCTATAAGTCTTGCTTGCCTGCTCTGAGTTTCAGACTGCAAGTGATGCCAAGCCTCTTCCTGTAAGCATATATTCTGCAGAAACTTGCTTGTGAGCCCTGCCCAGATATTTTAAAACCTAACTTAATGAATGCTAAGATTTAAATATTTGAACCTTCGTATCCATTCAGCTGTTTCAGAATCACGCTCCAAGCATTAGTACCATTCAGCTACTGTTTTCTGCTGATAAGATGTGTGCTTCCTTTTGCTGGAAGTACAGAGCAGAGATAAAAAGTGTGTCATGGGTACAGTGGTTGAATCACCTGCTCATTTGCTTGCTCACAGGCATTGGAGATAAAACCTTGGGAAGAAGATGGCTGTTTGGGTTGTCATAAGGAGCAGTATCAGGAACAGCGTAACAGCCAGTTTCTTCTCATGGTCATGGCTGACATTTTCCAGCATTGTCATCTGGGTGTGGGCTTCAAGGTCAGCTTCTGCCTGTTAATTAGCCCACATAAGGAGTCTCTAGCTCCTGGATTTAGTGCTTAGGCTCTAGTGCTTGTGCTTTCTCCCATGCTTCCCCTTGTGTTATGCAAAGTTTTCTGTAAACAGAGACAAGTTTCCTCCCTAACCTCCTGTAAACTCTGGTTTGTTAAAGCATTTAGGAAATGTTTACCCTCATGTATGTCCCCTAAGATTAGATACACTGTCTGCTGCAGCTTCGCTGTGATTTCTACATACTGGAATCAATGTGGTTTTTGGGGGTTTTCTTTCTGTCTTTGTTTCTTTTTCTGTATTTGCATTGCCTACCCCAGTGAGTCCAGATCCATAGCTGAGGTCCCAACATGTTTCAGAAAGACAGAGACAGAGCAGTTTCCTTTCTGCTGCTGCCACTGATTGGTGGTGCTTCAGTATAAAGTAACATAGTGCTTTGTGTCTTTGATGTCTGATATGGGGGAAGAATGATAATTCCTTCTTTGTAAATAATTTTGAAAATAGGTGGGATGAAGGACTACTTATGTGCACATCAGTAATCTTTATCACTTCAGTATGCACAGAGCTTTCCACTTATTGTTTTAAACTGAAACCTAGTTAATAGCAGAAACTTGGGTTTGGCTTCCAAGGAGTCTTGGTGCTGCCAAGATGAGTGTGCTTCATACTCAAGTGCTTATGAAGCTTTCTCACTGTTTAGTTTCCAGTTCCTTCTCACTATCCTGATAACATGCCTCGTGAGGTTGCTCAGAGAGCTGTCACACCTCAGTGTCTGAGTGATGTCAGCATAGTTCATTTGCTTGTGTCACATCACATTCAGTTGCTTGTAGAAGCACTAATTTCTCTGAAGAATCAGCAGTCAGCCTATTTGAAGGGTAGACAAAGATGTATTTAACAACAAATCGTTATTGAATTTGGAGAGATAGCTTGCCTTCCCTCATACTCTACCAGCATGTGGTTTGTAACATCATTTTTCTGTCAGTCTTTTCTGGTAATTGTCAGTCTCTCTAATGTTGGATGAATCTGAAGTCATAAATCTCTGTTTTGCTTTATCTTGGTCATTCTGTGCTCCTCCTGCCTTGAAGAGGTTGCTGTCTGTGTCCTGCTGGCAGACAGGACCACTTAGTTCACTCCTCACTGGATACAGCCTCTGAGAATCCTTGCCTTGTCAGCTTGGTTGTACTGTGAAGGCTCTTCTGCCTTGTGGTATGAGGAGATTGCCTCCAGCATCTCTCCCTCCTGAGCTTGAACTCATATAATCTTCTGAGTTTTTCCCAGATTTGTGGTGCAAAGTTGCTGACTTCCTTAAACTCTACCTGCATCAGGCCCAGTACCAAGCATCAGGCCAAGTGTAGATGTGGTAGGCCACTCTAGAATACTGTGATCTGTTATTAAGTGAAAGTAATTTCTGAGGGCATTAATGGCCATTTAATCTCCAAGGTTTCTTTCTGATGTATAGGGCAGTATCTTGGCATACTTGTGCTCCTTCTTTGNTATAGGGCAGTATCTTGGCATACTTGTGCTCCTTCTTTGCTTTAGATGACAAGGTTCCTAAATTGGTATTGGAGATACTTGTGCTAGGAGAGTCAGTGCTAGACAAATTTCTCAGAGGAAAAGGACAGGTTTTCTGCAGACCTTCCCTTCAGGAATTGTTTTCCATTTTCTTAGAGCCTGCCAGAGGGAAGTGCAGACCAGAGCACTAAG
>VYZP01006709.1:0-22033 GCA_013400635.1 Hypocryptadius cinnamomeus | reverse complement strand
GCATGTATCCAGCTCTGCCAAGAATGGGCTAAGAAACTGGACGGCTGATTGCAGCAATGACAGCTAAAACCTATTGATTTGGAAATCACAGAACTGCTACAATATCAGACTATTTTATAGGAAGAAAGCATGATAAATTGTGGACTTAAAGGTCATCATTCTCTAGGCAATTTTCATGCAGTAAGGAAGGGTGCAAAACAAGTCTGTTCTGTCAGGTGTAGGTGGCTAAAATGCAGTTTTGGATTATGAGTCTGTCAGTGTGGGGATCATGGCAACAGCTTTTTTTTTTTTTTTTTTTTCTGCTAGATCACAGGCTATATCCATCTTTGGAGATTTGCAAAGATTACAATGCATTAAAAAAGAATCACTTTATCTAGCTTCCCCAGCTGGTGCACTTGAAAGGAGCTGGTCCTCTCCTATCCAAGTGTCTGGGCAAGAGAGCACTGGTGAAATACTAAAATCCATCTGGGATGTCTTTGGTGAAGTCCTTTTACAGGAAGTGCATAAATTGTACCTTCTGTTGTGTGTCTGAATGTCACACCTCAAAATTTCAGTTCTTAGGTGTCATCTAGTTCTTTCTGTATTATATTCTAATTTCTCTTAGAATTGGTAGATTTTCATAATTTAAGTATATTTTGTTGTTATGTCAAGCAGATGATGGATGAGACCTAGAATAAGGGAAATGTTTTAGAAAGAAATTGTTGTTTTCCTCTGGTCAGACAAGACTATTTATGCCTCTTCTATCTTGTATTTTGCCTGTTTTTCTTATATATTCTAGTTCCAACTCTATCAAATACTATTTCTAAAGAAACAGTCAAGATTTTTATAATTTTGCTCTTAATCTGTCAAGCCTGTTTTCTTTTTCTTTATTTTTTCCCTCTTAGAGATATTGAATGTCCTGAATTTTATCACCTCTGCCTTCTTATGCACAGTGCTGATTTTTTTTCTTCTAAGAAATCTGGAATGGGATGAAATCTTTCCTTAAAGAGAATACATTAAGCTTCCTAGATTTTATGTCTATGGAAGTTCCAACTTTCTTTCCTAAATAGCCTTTAACCTGGGCCAAACTTCATGACTGTAACTGCCCTGCAGGGACTAGGCACTGTAACTTCTTTTAGTCTGTTTGTCCTGTCATGCTTCTGTGCCCTTTCTGGAGATAAAAGGCATTTTATTGATTTCTGGAATCTTCCCTTTATGATCTTTGTTTGCTAATCCACTGCAGTAATTGATAACTTCCATGAACTCTTGTGATGTTGTAAGGCAGCATGGAGGACAAGTGGTGTCGTCCATCATCCCATCAAACCCCTGGCATATTTTTTCATCTTGTGTTCTCCATCCTGTGTCCCTGCTCTGAGTGCATAATCTGAATTTCCCATTAGCTGGTTCATTGCATGCAAAACAACTGTACACAAGTGAGGACTTTCATCTCTTCTGCTGAGATGGCCTCTGGTTTCCTCTGGCCTTCCTTTCTGCTACATAATCTCTGTCATGTTTTATGAAAATTTTGGATTCTAAGTTTGTATTTTGAGGAGACAGAGATATTTTATTCTGCAACAATGGGGATGCAAATGCTTATCTTGCCGGCAGTGAGACTGCTGTTTAAACTTTTGTTGTAGGCAGATATGGCAAATCACAGTTTTTAAAAATGTTTTCAGAGCCAGTTCATAAAGGCCATTTTCATGCAGTGCTTGTAATAGATGTATTTTACTTTCACTCTGGTCATACCTCACAAGAGTCAGGCTCTGCAATATCAGCAGCGTGATACTTGAAATTTAATCTGTGTGCCCCGAACTCAGTAGCCTGACAGAATTAGGTAGTGTATTACCAATATAAAATAAAATTCTTAAATAAATGAACAGTAACAAAAATAATAAAAAGGTGACTTTTTTTCTAATTAGTTTCCTAATTACCATAAATTATTAGCAGGGGAGTGTAAATCACATTTTGAGAAACACTGAAAGGAACTCCATTGCAGCTTGTGTAGATTATGCTAATGACTTACACAAAAGGAAGTAAAATCTTAGTCTTTGTCAAGGTAGACTGCTCTGTGCCATCTAACTCTCCCACTGGTAAGTGTCTCAAGCCTTATTTAATTTGAAATATCTCTGATGCAACATCTCTAGCTGTTTTCTTTTCCCTTGTCCCCAACTGAGGATGTTTGTCAGGTAAAGGGATGTCAAAAGAGCTCAGCAAGTGGAGGATCTCAAGCTGTCCTTCAGCTGTCAAAAGCTGGTATGGCCTTGCAGGAGGTGTACAACAATTGATGCTGCTGACTTTTCTCCCCCCTCTCTGTAGACAGACAGCTACCACCTGGCTTGCCTTAGGGAAACAATCCAACAAACCCGACCCCTTGAGGACAGTGTGCTGAGGCTTCAGCTCAGCGCACTCGTGGCTGTGTCACTGTCCCCTGAAGGTGGCTGGGTTGACTGGCTGGTGCAGTGCTGTGTCTGCATACAAGTGCCAGCTCCAAGGGCAGGGGAGAACTGCTCTGAGTTCCCACTTAACCTGCTGGCTCTCTGGGAGCATGGCAAAGCAGCAGAAGGAGTCTCATGGCTTGTGCTGAATGTATTTCATTGCTGCCAGTCTGTTCCCTTCCCTAAGCAGACCTGCAGCTTCATTTTTCTCTCTTCCACCATGCCTGCAGGAAAACGTGGTCCCCCTGAGGCACAAACACCAAGCAAGCCAGGAGAGGTGGTATTTTCTCCTGGTGCAATTATGGCTAAAAAGCTCCATGCAGCTTTTCCAGGGGTGAGAATTGTTAGTACTTCCTTTAAAGCTACTATTTTTCAGTCTTGATTACATTCTTTTTCTATTATGTGACACTGTTAGAAATTGCAGATAAAACTTGTCATTCTGTGAAGTGGCAGGTAAACTATTACCTACCGAAGTGCCTGTGAAATGAGGGAAATAGAGTCAGACCTGATCAGATGAGCTCCTGACACTTACTCAAAAGGCCAGTAATAGTCTCGTGGCTTTCTACCTTTAGGCTGATGTGTGTGCCATGCCTGAGAGGTCATCATTCACCGAATGGGAGGAGCTGGGTGGGTTGTGCAGCTAAAAATACTTGGCAGCAAACAGTCTGTGCAGCTAAAGGATTCTGCTGTGTCCCTGTAGCCTGGCTGGGGAGTTGGGCAGGGAGATGGCCTGGAGGATCTTTGGTAATAACCCAGGTCCAGGTGATGGGGAGATTTGGGCTCTGTGAGGGGGTACTAGAGGGAAATGGGCAGCTTCCTCTGGGTTCTACCTGGATTCTTGTTTTGGTAAGTTCACTTTTCCCTAGCCCCGACATCCTGGTTTTGTTCCTGGTATTGGTCTTGGATGAATTAAAGTGATGCCTTATATACCTGAAGTGTGTAATAATTTCTGGTTTGCTTTCAAAGAGCCTCCTCAGTGATGACAAAAGGCAAAACCCCTTAACGGTTTTGTGACTTTTCTGAGCTTTAAGAACCTCTGCTGCCAGATCAGGTAGTAACTCATCTGTCCATTCGAAGTACCTTTTGGCTATTGTCTTTTGAATGCAATAATTACCACGAAAGGCCCTTACAATGGGGTCTGCAAAAAGCTTCTCTAAGTGTTTGGGAATTTGCTTCTAATAAACATTTAGCTGAAATGCATGGCCTTTTCCTAGCATTTTTGAAAATGAGTATCTGGTGAGTCACTAAAGTGATGACCAAAGTAGAGGAAAGTGCTTTTTCTCAGCACAACTTTGAATTAAAGGAACTAAAACTAAAGGTTGCAACATTATCAGGAGCTCCTGTGTAGCATAAATAACTTAGTGATGCTGCTTAATTAAAGCAGTGTTTGGGAATACTGTTTAATCACCACTGTTTTAGCCTGGGATGTGTAATAAGCTGAAGAGGTTAAACCAAAGCAATCTATGTTCTGATGCAATTTGTTATGAAAACACCTGGGTTTATGCCAGGGGAAATGAGCAGGCTCCACATCTAACTTGCTGTGTACACTGGTTTGTGCTAAACAAGAAAGTTTTAATAAGAAAAAGTCTTTTGGCAGACACCAAGAGCAGTGCAGGGCATTGCTTGGTCGCCCTGCTCTTCCCAGACCTCTGTGGCAGCTTGAGCAGGGAACCAGTGAGGGATCTGCTGTGTTTAGCTGCTCTGGTGCACTGCCCTGCTGTGAAAGTGATTCCTGATTGCACCCCTTTTAAAGGCTAATTCAGTGATCTGGTTTCACTGGACAGATCCTTGCAGAGGCCTCTCTCTCCTGAACTGGAGGATTCAGCACATGCAAGTGTCTGTGCAGGAGGTGATGGTGCAGCAGGGAATGGAGGAGGTTTGCACTGGGAGATGGGAGGGCTCTGAAGCAAAGGCACTCCCCTGCTTCCCTGTCAGTATTTCCTAGGGCTTAACCACCATCCCTGAAGGACTGTGGATCCTGGAGTATGTGGAAGCAGAGCATTGTCTTGTGATTTTAAGAGAAGTTCATGAAAGATCAGCGAAGGCCTGGCTTGTTGGTTCTGGGTACTCACTCTCAGAGAATGCAATATCAACTGCCTTTGGTGTAAGTGCTGATTCTTTCTCCTGTTTTTCCTGTTGGGAGACTGGACCAGAAACCCATTCCCCTGGTGGCTTTAAACCTTCCTGCTTCCAGATCTACTGAAGCTGTGGTAAGGATCACAGAATCACAGGATGGCGGGGGTTGTAAGGGACCTCTGAAAACCTTAAAGTCCAAGTCCCCTGCTAAAGCAGGTTCTTCTCTTCTCTCCTATAGACACAGGAACACATCCAAGTGGGTTTTGAATACCACCAGAGGAGTCGCCACAACTTCTCTGGGCAGCTCTGTCCCACTCCAAACAAGGAAGCTTTTCCTCAAATTCCAATGAAACTTCCTGCATTTCAGTTTGTGCCCTCGTCCTGGGTATTTTTATTTATTCATTCTTGTGCTGGTATTTTCCTACAGCTGCTGAAACTTTCGTGACAGCAGCTCTCCCCCAGACACCTCCTCTAGCAAATTAGAGAGGAAATTGCTTAGAAACAATGTTACCTCTGTTTCTAATGGGTCCTGATAATATTGTGAACTCTGCTTTCCTCCTCGAGCCAGAATGCAAAGATGAAGAGCACCACTGACTTGAGGTGTCAGAAAGTGCTGACATGAACCTCACATCTCTGTTAGAAAGAATTGGTTTGTGAGACATGACCGTGTGTCTGCTATCTAAAATGGAGCTGATGCCTCCTCCCAGAAAGAAAAATCTTAAGCGTGGGGGCACAGGCAGAATTCGTAAGGTGGTGTGGAGCCTCAATTACCACATGGGTATGCTGTGTTTCTATTGTCTTTTCCAGGTCAGACTCATGGCTGTCTGGGAAAGGTTGCAGTATTAGATCTACATTTAAAAATGCCTTAATTAAGTTGTTTACTCACACAACTATTTTTCGTTTGCTTCTGTAGGAGAGCAAAGCAGCTTTTGTTAATGTGGTACTTCTTCATTGTCTTGTGACTGAGTCTGCTGGCTTTCTTTACTTCACACAGAAAGAACCACCCTGTGATATGACAATACACTTGAGTAACATTACCTGAATTTGCTTTTTTTCTCTTGCATCTGAGGAACTCAGTGGTCAAATCTGTCAATCTTCACTTCCCTCTTAACCATCCTGAATCATTTGGGTGTTATATACTGTTAGTATAGTCCATTCCCATGGCAATGTTCTTTCGAAGATGATAGGGAAGTCACTTCTGTTGTCTCAAACTCCATTCCCCCAGAGCTGTTTTCTCTCTTTGAGCAGTTTCTTTTTGATCTGAGTTCAAGGATGCTCTGTTCACATGACGCAGGTGTTCTTGTTTCATCAGTGCCATCACAGTGACCTCATAATTTTACTTCATGTGTAGCAAGATGAAGATCTGAGGGGAAGATATATAGCATTAAGTAGGTGTTCAATCAGAGATAACTCTGTGCTACCTCATTAATCTGACGGTTCTTGAGGAAAGAGTTACTGCCTTTCCTGTGCTGACCCATTTCACAGCAGTATTTTGGGTCTACCTGTCCTCCCCCATTTGTGTCATCCATTCTCATCATCCTTCACTGGCTGATAACCCAAAATATCACCAGCATAACAAAATACTGGCTGCTCTGAATGAGCCCATCTGTATTCCTGAGGAATATAACTAGTATGGTTCTACAAAAGCTTTTAAAACTTTGGAAAATCATGGTATGTAAGGGTAATTTATATATACATATATATTTTGATATCTGTGTATGAGTGCTTTCCTGATTTTGTTAGCAGAGAGGATGCAGCTTTCCTGCTTTCTCTAGTTGTGGAGCTGAGGAGAAGTTAACTCCTGGTTTTGCTTGCAAGATTTAGAAGTCTTCTAACATGTTTTCCTGAAATGCAACACTGCTTTTGCACGCATGTAGCTACATAACAAATTCCAATTGAGAGGATTTGCAGTCTTCTTCCCGGGCCGATTTGCCTGGAGGTGTTTCTGAAGTTTAACAGGGTGATTGTTAAGGCAGCAGGATTTTTTTCCTTATTTTTGTAGTCTTAAAATTTTTGTTTAGGTGATGAGCTGTTAGTGATTTGTTCAGCTTAAAGAAATTGTTTAATAATGGTGTTGGTAACTACTCTGACCATGTTACCACCCTTCCTGCATATTTAACTCAAAAAGAGGTAATTATTAGCTGTTGAATTAATGTTGCAAACATAAGGCTCTCCAAGAGAATGAACTGGGGGCTGGAGGGTCCCCAGTTTGAAATCAGTATCCTTGGATGGTTGTAGTTGGTATCCAGCTCCAAGTGGAGCCGATGCTGGAAGCAGGCTGTCTCTTGATGCATGACATTGTCTCACATTGGAAATTAAATACTGGGGCAGAGAATGGGACAAAATAGTCTGAGCACTTGCTATAGACACAGAAAACAGGTAAAATCTGAGTCAGTGGATCAGCTACACAGAATGGATCTGCTCCAGCAAAGAAAATGGAGACACTTCCCAAAGAACTCCATGTTGGTGGTCACAAGCACCCAGCTGGAGAGAGTCACCTGATCTAAAACTGATAGTTCAAATTAGGCAGATGAGGTATTTGCTGCTTGAATGAGTACTCAAACCACTGTTTTGAGCCTTGGAGATTTTTTCATTTAGACTTGAGCTCATAAATAGCCTAAATTCTTTTCTGACTTAATGGGAAGTCTCCCTAAATAGAATGGAAATTAAATCCAGCCAGATAAACTTGATTTCTTCTTATATGGCAATACAAGCTAATGCACTTAACACCTGGATTGGAAATGCCTTTTATGGACACAGAGGAGCTGATATAATATTGTCTTGATTTTTAATGTAGCAGTTTATTGTTTCTCTCTAAAATTCAATGTAAAATATCATCCACTTGGACAAAAGCAGTATTGAGTGGATAACTACAGAATTTATTGGATTTATTTAGATGAAGTTTTCTCATAAAATGCCTTATGAGCTGTTTGTGATTCCATCAGGGTGATTTGTTCTTTAATTTATTTGACTCAATTTTCTGTTTAGGACTGGATTTTGTCATTGTTGCCAGCAGTGATGTGATTAACTGATGCAATCAGTTTGATCTAAATGAGCTGCTGTAATTACATAACTCAAATCTATCACTTTATATATATCTTGACTGGAGGAAAAGAGCTTTGCTATTAAGAGAAAAAATTGGAGGCCATGGGATGAGAAGAAGGATTTGATGCTTAGGAAGCAACAGTAAATGAACAGGATCAGGAAACTTCTTGACCTAAGTGGTACCCAAAATGCCAATCCCAGACAAAATAACCTGTTTTTATACCTACTGTGAGTTCAGGTGTGAAATGAAATCTCCTTTTGCAAATTAGTTATATTGCAGCAGTTTCTCCCTGCCCTGATGGGGTTGTTGCCCTTTTTGCTTGGCCTTGAGCTCACTGACAGCATCTCCTGTGTTTGCCTGGGACAGGGCCCCTCATCCCTCACCTGCTGTATTAGCACAGAGCCTGGGTGTTTAGAAGTTGAGCACTATTATTTATAATTAGAACTTGAGCATGTGCAGTGGGCTGTTTAGCCATAAAAAAAAATTGTGATCACATTTAAGACAGTAGTTTACTACTCAGCCTCTTTCTTTAGGTGCATAGAATACAGCAGAGGATGGATTACCAGCCGTCATGGACAGTAACAAATGTTAATTTGTTGAATTAATTTGGTGGGGGACAGATGTCAGTTTTAGGAGGTAAAAAGACCCATTCAGATAATTTTTGGTTCCTGCACACTTTCCCCTCTTTGTGGAAAAGGCATCAGCTCTGCATTTGTGGTCATGAGGTTGCAATAATTCATAAGCAGAAGTCGTTACTGTGCTTTCTTGCAAATTTGCAAGGTGTTTTACCTTTTAGACTGCAAAGCAGCAGTTTCTCCTTTGTTTTGTGGTACTTCACTGTGGTTTGAGTCCTAACAGATGGACTTGGATGCTCAGTTCCCGAATTTTATTGTGAGTCTTCATCAAATGAGCAAAGCCAACAGAGGGAATCACAGAATGGTTTGGGTTGGAAGGGACTTCTAAATATCAGGGACACTTTCCATTAGACCAGGTTACTCAAAACTCTGTGAAAACTTCCAGATATGGAGCATCCACAACTTCTCTGGCAAACATCCCATTCAGGTGCCCCACTAGCTAAAACATCCTCATTAACCACCACTCCCCTTTCCCATGCTTGCTACAGCACACAGATATTATTCCCTTAGTATATGGAAAACCTCTTTAAAATGTCTGTAAAATGTCCACAAATATTTGCAGAATGTCAGTAAATTCTCCCTGGAGCCTTTGGCATTTTTGTTTTCAGAATTTCTGTGATATTTAGTGACCTGAATTGTACAAAATAGGGGAATAAGGGTTTTGCCAGGGTTCTGCAGTGTCTGGCTTATCCCATCCTTCTGGGGGTATATCTGCATGGTATTTGATATATGATTTAGGAAGGGAGTAAGCTCTGGCTGCCCAACAAAATGTGAGTGTGCAGCATCCTAAATCCTTATGGTCTCTGAAAGGGAGGTTGAGGCAGAACTCTGGTTTGGCTGCAGAGAGATTAGCATCTATGGAAACAGCAGGTGTTTTTCACTGGCTGGGGAACAACTATTTAAAACAAGGCAGGTAATTGCATGTAAGAGCTAAGGTCAAAAGGAGAATTGAATCCTCTGCACAGGTCTTTAGTGGTGGCTTAATTTGCATTTGTACAATGGGCTAGATAATCTGCTTTTTACTGGGGGATGGTTTCAATTTTGGGTTTTTTTCTTTTTAAGTCTGAAGCCATATTTGCTCTGAATATCTCTTGACATATAGAAAATCACTAATAGCAAAGGTGAAATGAATGACTTTCCACAGAGTGTGAGCAATATAATTCTTATTTAGTCTCCAAAATTCATCACTGGTTTTCCATCTAGAAAGGAAAGTTCTGGTTCTCCAGTTTATTCATCTGCCTATTAAATTGAGATGTTTGTAATGAAAAAAAATTCAAATTTCAAAGTTCCCTATAACTCTTCACAGAATTACATTCCCTTATGCTTTTTATGATGGGGAGTCCAGTGTTGCAGAATAATATTTATTTTGCTGAGTTTCCAGTGCTTTTTAAACCAGTGATTTATGTTTTGGGCTTTTTTTGATCACTTGCTATTACAAATGAACACTCTAAAGCTTCAACTTTGTTCTCTGAAAGCTGAAAGTGCTCTGGAAATGCTGTCTGGCAGAGGTTTACTGAAACACTACCACCTTGTTACTCATTTGGAAATATGGAGGGAAAACATGCTAGCACAGATATTTTACCTGGTCAGGTCTCAAATACTCTGTTTGGCTGAATGAGAGAATAAGAATAAAAAGTAATTTATTTTTTCTTAATTTAATTCTGCTGAAAATGAAGATTAATGGATTGCAATGTGCCACCCAAAAATTTAGAATAATAAGTTTATGTAAAGAAGTTAGTTTGGTTTTTTTATCCTGTTAAATGGTAGGAAAAAAAGAAGAGAAAAAAAACCTAAAAAAACTATTTAAAGGTAAATTTAAACATATACTCACCATATATATTTTGAAAGATAATTTATGATCTGAATTTCAGAGTGAAGTAAGCAAGCATGGACCATGGACTTCAAACTAAAAAATCTTGTTATGTTTGATCATTATTTGGAAAATAAAAATACCATTTTCTCTGGTTTATGCCATATTTCCCAGTGGGGTTTGCAGCCTATTTAACACTAGAGCAAGGGTTATTACTTCTTTGTTAGGTCTTCATTTCTGTCTTCAAACTCCTCTTTAAAATGTAGTTTCCCAAAACAGGTCGCTAATGTTTATCTCCTCCAAATACCTGAGAGAAAATATTCTTCACTTTCTAGCTATGACTGCTCTGTATGAAAGGCTCATGTGTTCTTGATATATACATATATGTATGGGTGCATATAAATATATATATTTTCAGATGTAGTTTGGTGCTGCACAAAAGACCACGGAGACTGAAGCAGACTGAAGTAAACAAAGTAATTTTGTTGGTATAAAACCAAATAAATGAGACATGAACATAAAGGCTGTAACAACGAAGGCACGGCAAAAATCCAGGAATACAGAACTCCAGAAGGGTAGAGACAAGGTTCTGTAGGAAGCTGCAATGATTTTATAATGCCTGGGAGATGCTCTATTTACAACCTGAGCTCCTCCTGTGCAAGCATGGGAAGCGGTGGCTGCTGCCATGGCCAGCCTTTAGACCTTGAGCCATGGCCAAGGGGGAGCCTGCTGGGAACATGTGGCTGTGGCCTTTGTGGCTGAACTGACAAATGAAGGTGCCAAAAGCCTTTGCAGAGCACATCCCCACCTGCCTGTGGAGCTGCCCTTTGAAGTGGATCAGGGGGTGTGGTTCCCCTCCGGGAGACTGACCTGACACAGCTGTGTGTGCACAGGGCTGGTGCTGGATGCATAATGCGTGTGAATTTGCAGTGTAACATTTCGTGCCACATCAACTATTTGGGTCTTTTTTTGCCTCTGCACCTAAGCCTGTGGGTGCTGGAAGCTGTGTGTGTTTGGAGGGAGGCTGTGGCAAAGGAGTGCTGGAAGGTGAGTGTTTTCTCCCAGCTGCAGCAGAGCAGATGCAGGTGCCAGGCAGCAGCACACGTGTTACAGCTCTGAGCTGCCTGTGCCTGCCTCCGCTGGGGGTCAGTGTCCCTGGGGGATAAAACCAGGTTCTCTGGGCTCTTCTCTGCCTGGAGGCTGAACTCCAGAGTTCCCAGAGTGCTGTGAGGAGCAAGAGCAGCAGAAACAGGTATCACAGATGGGATCACAATCCAGATCCTGTGGTTTATTTTCAAATTTACAGAGGCATAATTTCTCATTTCCTTGCCTTACGTGGTCTCTAAATTGTGTGGAAATGAGAGAGTGGAAAGTGTGTCATCTCTTTCATAAGCTCAGGCTGGAAGAAGCATCCATGACATCCAAACAATAGTACTTCAAAGGAGAGGTTTAACAAATGCCTACTGGGCTGCTCTCCATGGATGCAGGAGGAGAGGGCATAATGAGATTTGTGGGCTTTTCAAATGATGAAAGGTGTGTTTGCAAGTGGGCAACTGCCAATTATTTAAAAGATGAAAAGTAGGCATATTAATAAAGCTGAAACTTGAAAAAAAAAGACAACAGGGGAATTGAGATTTAAAGAGATTTTGGCTTTCTGTTCCATAACATATTGCTGGTTGGTCAGGCTTTGTAAGCTGATATAGGTGCAGTAACAACAGGATCACGGTTCTTTTGCTTAATAAGTGGATACAAGCAAAGCATCTTCAGATCCTTTTTGTGTCTAACAGCACTAAAATTTTGGGTATGATGAATTGCACATAAAAGCATAGCAATTTTTTGGGCCAATTGAGTTGCAGGTGGCTGGGAATAATTTAAAACCCCTATCCCTATGGCACTTACAGCTGATCAGCATTGTGTTAAACTTACGTGGACAAATCCTCAGGGGTTGTAAACCATCAGCTTTAGATAATAGCTTTATAAGCATGCATTGTGCAGAGTGTCTGCCAGGGTACAATGAACAGTGAGCTTGTGAAACAATCAGTGAAAACACAATTGTTTCAAAGGAAGTTTTCTGATTATGTGTTCATCTTAGACCTGTTCTTAAAATGAGGAAAAAAAAAATACCATCTTTGAGATTTTTGAGTCTGGTTTTGTGAAGTACAGCAGGTATTTAGGAAACCAGCTATCAAGGTCTCATGTCTGACACAGAACAAAGCTGGAGTTAATAAAATGAATTGTATGGGGAGTCATCTGGTGGCATTGCTGGATTGTACTCTCCCTGCAATGGTTCTTCTGTCACATAAAATATGTATGTATGCAGTTTTCAGGAAGGATATTGGTTATAAATATCTAGCTGGGTTGTGGCAGGGAGAGTGCTCCTTTCTCGGTGCTACTCTGAGGAATAAATAAGCAGGTCCATTAGGAAGGCACCAGCCAACTTCACCATGTTTGTAGCAGGCCAGAGGGTAAAATTAATTCTTGTGCAGAAGGTTGGCATAACAGTCTCGGTGGTATTAACAGCCATGGGAGAAAGAGAACAGCAATAAACTAGTTTGGCAGAACTCCTCTGCCTTCCTGGCAGGACTCAAGAGGGAAATACATACCTTCATCCTAGATAACAGGCTGAACACTTGAGTCTGTTGGAAAGCTAAATCAATAAATATTTGTAACACACTGGCCAAGCACTGAACAGCTCTGTGGATATTTTAAGCCTGTTCTTCAGATAAATTGCTCTGGGAAGATGACTGTGCTACAACTGACTTGGGACATTATTTATCTAGGGGCTCCTGGCAGGACTTGGAAACTTATGTTGTGGGAGTTGTCATCTGTTGTTTTTTCTGGGAAACAAATCTTTTTGTCAGTGAACTTTAATCTCTTGTAGGATCAGCCTCTTGCAGAAATTATGGTGTCATAAGTAAAATGTGACTTTATGGCTCATTTCGTGACTTGCTTTATTCCCATCAGGCTGGGATGCCTTTCCAGCACATTCCTGGCTGGCTGCAGGAGTAGTGCAGAGAGGAAGAGCATGGGACTGTGAGGAAGGCTGTTCTTGATGATCCTTAAGTATCATCAAGGTCCTTCCATTTGGAAAAACAGGCAATCTCAGGAAGCCAGGGAAGAGGGGAAGGGCAGGGTAAAGTTGGTAACATCCTGGAGCACTTTGCCAGTATCCAGTAAAGTTCAGGAGCTTCTGGAGGGGATTTACTTCTGTTTGCACCAAAATTTGTCTTTAATAATCTTCAGGTTTAATTGGTTTTGCATTTGCCTAGAGCCATTTTGAACCACAAGTCTTCACAATCACAAAGTTCTATGATGAAGTCCTGCAGAATAACTACCTCTTGGGTGAAGAAACTCGGTTTTGTTTCCTCCCAATCCCTGTATGTTCAGATTTCCTGGAGCCATCTCTATGTGAGTGTGTGGGAGGGACACTGGCAGGTAGCCTCCACACAGCCCAGTAAAGCATGTCAAGGAAACAAAATTATTCCCCGGAGCAAGAAACTCTATAGGCATTCAAACTCATTTGTTAGAGGTCTGTTTTCCCTGCTTTACCTTCAGCCTGTTAGGATTTAGTCAGAAAGCAATTGCACACTTACTCTTGCTGCCCTTTTTTGAGAATAAGTGCAGCAACTCAAAGATATTTTTGGTGTCTCTTTTCAGCTGTGAAAGGTCTTGAGGTAAAGTAGTAGCTCAAATTCATCCTCAATAAAGGCAGAGTTTTATTTATTGAAGTCAAGGAAAGCTTTCTTGGACTCTTCAACAAAACATGGTCTTGGACTCTGTCTTTTTAGAGAACAAGATAATCAAGCATCAGTCCAAGGATGAGTTAGATTCTTGGTGTCATTTTCTTCATACACTGTGTTTTTACTCCTGGATTTTACAAAATATATTTTTGGAAGGGTCATGAGCTGAATAATGTGATGAATAATTCAATGCATAATTTCCAGGATACTTGGCAATATTTCATTAATATTTTTTCTGAAGCTCATTTTTAACTGCAAATATTTACAAGCCTAAACAGAGTAACATTGACCCCTAGAAAAGTGAAATCCAGTACAGTCATGCTAAAATTTACCTCCACACAAGTGATACTTTGAAAGGGTTTTTTTAATTGATTTTGAAAATATTTAGCCTGAGTGCCACTATCTATGAAAGAATATTTAAATAATGCAATAGAGAAAAAGAAAAGCAGTGGCCATTAAAAGAGCAGTTGCTCAGTTGGAGGGATTTAAGTTGTATTATGCCACTAAATCCAGGAAAAAGAAACAAGAAACCAATTTGGCTGAAGTGAGAGTGATCTGCCTTGGGGATCTTGCTATGCTAAACAAGTGGACTGGCGTGTGATCCACAACCAGGACAGGAGCCAGGGGGTGGTGATGGTGTAACCTCGCTGTACTCCGGTGTCTTCAGATACTCTCCTCATACTCTGTCACCCAGCAGAATCAGAAATTATGTAGGAATGGTGTCCTATCTACATAATTTTGGATTCTGCTCTGTGACATTGTTGTAGGAAAATGTCTAATAGAAGCGAGAAGGATTTAATCCAGAGAAATAATCCATTGATATAGTGGAAAATTTTCCTGGTCGACTTTGAACCAAGCTGTCTATGAAATGCTCCTGTGAAGCTGGGTATGATTAGAAGTACGTGATGTCAGCCTGTACACAAGCAAGCTTGTTAGATTCAGATTATTCTACACTTGGAGGAAACCTACAGTTATTTTTTTTTTCTCTTACAATCTTTCAGTCCTTTACTTGTCTATGCAAACAGTTTTGTGAACTTTGAGAATAGTCCTCTGTGCATTAACATGTATTTGCTGATGAAATGTTAAATCAAATGGCAGCTTGAATATTTCTAAAGGTCAGAGTTACTGAAGCAGAATACACACTGCATACACCTCTTTTAACTGTCTTTTTTTCTTTTTTATTTTTTTGTAAATTTAAATGGGATTTTCCCGTGTATACACAATGCTGCCTGCAAAATTTGTAAGGAAAGATATAATTTTGTCCTACAGGAATCAACAAGCATGATGACATTTGCATCTTCCATCTACAATTCATAGATGACTAAGAAGAAAACTTGAAAAATGGCAATAATATTTCCTTAGGAGAAGTCCAAGACAATTAGTAATTCACATTTTCAGTATTTTATTAGTCACTCTGAGGTTCCAGGAATAAGTCTGGGTCAAGTGCCTTAGTGGTTTAAATGAAAGATGAGGTTTGGGAGCTGCAATTCTGCAACCGGGGCTGAATGACGCAGCAACTGCCGCAGCTGAGGGATTGCTGCTCATGAGGCTCAAAAGAAATACTGTGGCTGCTACAGCAATAAAGCTTATTAAACATACCATGTTAGACAAGGAGGAATGTTCTGCAGACATGCTTTATTATCTTGGAGTTGGACTGTGATGAGCCTTGTGGTTCCTTTCCAACTCAGAATATTCTATGACATTCTGTGATATTCTATGATATTTTATTAGGATGATTCTGGTTTTAGTTATACCTGCACGCCTGACTGTAGTTAATATTTTGAATCCAACCTTAATGATTCTCTTCTGGTTGCAGATGTAAATGTTTGGAATATTTACAAAAGTTCTAAGCAGCAGCAAGCCAGTAGAATTGCATGGGATTTGGCACTGGTGCTTTTGGATATACTGTGTTCTTGTGCATTCAGGATAGAGAATTGCACACTCAAAAGTAAAAGCTGACTCTGTAATAACATCAGAGGTGTAGGTGTCTTAAGTATTGCTGCTCTAGGTGACACACACAAAGCCTGAGAGAGGACCAGAGAATTTAAAAGCTTTATCTTGGGATCAGGTCTTGGCTGCTTAGACAGGCATTCAGCCTTTCAGCATGGAGGCACAGAAGCTGCTTCTCCCTGCTGGAGTCCAGGTGTCCTTAGAGTTTTGGTTCATAGGTTCACCACAGTCACAAGAAACAGGAATGGTTATTTATTCTATTCAATGTCTGTTATCTCCTACCTCATTAATTTTAAGACCACTCCCTCCACTCACCCATTCTGTGCACATTATATCATATGGAATTTTTTTTCTTCTTCTTTTGCCTTATTTGCTAATATAAGGCAGAGATGATGGTGTAATTATTTCTGTCAAGGTAATTATTTTAAAACTTAATTTCATAAGAAGCCCTTATTAAATTTTTCAACTGCAGCGGATGAAATTAAAGATCTAATCTTTCCTGTACTCAGGAGGGAGAGGATTATTCTAATTTGCATAAGTTTACATTACAATAACAACAACAAAAAAGAACAAAAATTGCAATTCAATGTAGATTAATATTTGAAAAGCATTAATTTTTTTTCTTAGAAGAATGAATTCAGCCTACTGTGGTATAGCATCACTTATTCTCAAAGCTTACTCAGTTTAGCAGAAACTGTACATCAGAGTTGATTCCTGGAAAGGGTTGGATGTCCCCTCTTTCTTTTTCACTCCCATTGCAAGAAGTGCTCAGCACCTGATGGACCTTGATCAAATTGTTTGTAATTAAGGCCTTGGATCTCCGTCTCACAAGTCATTTAGTCATTTGCCTCCTTTTATATTGGTTGTCTCTACTTGAAGCAGACACTAGGTTTATGCAATATAAAAGAGCAAATGCTTGACCCATACCTGAAAGAAGACACGTTTTTATAGTAGCCCCTGATTATGCCATCCCATATGTCTTTTTCTGAACCAATATTACTTTTTGTGTCCATGTCAATAACACCCTTATGCTCCTGATCAAAATAATAAAAAAGCCCCATGTGAAAGCTACACACAGGTGGCACCATAAATGACAGTCTTACAGTTTATTAATTTGACAGACTATCATCTGGACAGGGCCCAAGTCTGTAATTAGAAGTTCTGCAGTGCAAGCCTCTGTTAACAGCAGAACATCAATATGCACATGGCTGTACATGCAGAGTGTTTCAGTAACTGAGGAAAAAGGACACAAAAGTCATCTGTGAGGATGCTGGTGGAGGCAGTCAGAAGGAAAAATACCATTTGTTTCTGCAGCTGCGAGGTTGCTCAGTCAACAGCACATTTTCATTCTCTGAAAACACAGAAATGATTGCTTCCAAATCTGAGTGCCTCTCTGACTCTTAGAGTGTTCTGCACAATCTGATGCTGTGGATGATGCATGGATGTAGAAAGACTGATGTGATTTGCATGTCTTTGATGTAACTGTGAATGGCAGGACCAGTTAACAGAAATTGACTGCACGTGTTTTTAAATACAGAGCTGAAACTTTGGGAAAGCTTTTGCAAAATAGTTGTGTACTTTACATGCAAAATTCTTTGTGAAATTTATTGACATTTTAATGATTTAAAATCATTTCACTTAAAGGAGAATATTGTACAGCAGACTTAGAAATAAAAACTATTTGTCACCATGCTAAAATTCATTAACTTGATGAAGTGCTACAATCTGGACAACATCAAATTATTGTAATTAGTATTTCTGTGATGTAATCAGGCAGGAAAAACTGAGCCTCTGGTTTGCCAATTTTTCTGCATTTTTATTAATTTCTCCTAGTGGCTGAGACCCTCCAGCTCCTGTGAATGTCCACTGTGACTGAACCTCCCCCCAAATATGATTATGCAATAACTTAAAGTTACATAAAGTCAAAAGGATTGCCCAGACTGCTACAATTCTGCACCAAAATATATGAGTGGAGATCCACAGTCTCTTGCTGCTGACCCCCTTGTGTTTGATGGGACAGCAAAATGAGCCATGTGAAACACCTTTCCCCCTGCCCTGGCTTCTGCATAATTGCTCTGCTGTAGCAATAAAAGGGGGAGGTCATCTGAAAACCAGACCTTGTGGTGTGTGACTGTGGATTAGCAGCTTTCCTTGGGGTGTTGTAGAGGAACTGAACCCTGCAGTGCTGGGCAGTGTGGGGGTATGGACTCTCCTCATGCCCTGTGGCTGTGCAACAGAATCTCAGGGTAATGAATAGACATTTAAAACTCATTCACTGTGAAAACATATGGGGTGAGGTGCAATATTTTGCACAATGCAAAATATTTCAGTTCCATTTAACTCCAGATTAAAATTTGTGTGTACTATTAGAGTGTTGCTGAGAGCACATGGTTTTTCTTGGTGACAGGGGGACAGCTTGCCTTTTGCCATGAACATATATTAGTTAAATGAGGAAGCTATTTCTTGCTTTCATTTTCAGAGCAGATTTTGCTGAGCCAAACCACCCTGCAAAGCTGAATAGTGCAAACCACAGCTGCTGTGGCTGAAGCCAAAGCAGTTCATTTGGGAAGGAAGCATAAGAGGTTTTAAAAAAAATGAGGGCTTCCTGTAGGATTTTATTCATTATTATAGCTTTGAGAGAAGAGTAAATGGGGTGGTGCTGTTGGGGAAAGGGGAGTAATGCAATTGCAGAATGTTAGCAGACAATTTAGAGGCCTTTATTAAGGCTGTGGTATACCCTCCTTCTCAGGAGATAATGTACACACACACCACAGTCTTCATTAGCCTTGATGATATTTTGCCTCCTTGGCATCATGCCTAAAGAGGAGCACTGTGAGGGGAGTTGGGATGTGCCTTTATCCCTCAGGAGACATTTCTGGTTGAGCGAGGTGCGTGTCCTGCTCCTCAGCACAGCTCAGCTGGGCATGCTGTGCCCATGTACACCTGCATGTTTCTGCACCTCAGCAAGCTGCCAGGGTGCTGGTGTGGGCTGGGCACTCAGCCTGGTGTCTGCCTCCCCAGGGCAGAGGCAGGGAGAAGCAGAGGTTAACCCTTCACAGGAGAGTGTGATGTTCACCTTTTTAACGCTCACTCTCCAATGTCAAAATTGTAACAGGGAGAAGTCCTCGCCTGACATGCACCCAGAACCCACAGACCACATCCCTCAAGCCTCCTCTTGTGGAGGAGGATAAGTAGATAACCAAAGGGATAAATTGCAGGAAAAGGATTTTACTGATCCTTGAAAACATCTCAGTGTTCTTGGAGCTGCATGTTTTGTCAGATTTGCTAAGATCCTTAGCAGAGGAATGGGTAGGCAGTAAGATTAGGGTATTCACAAGGCTCCCAGCAGATTCTGTCAAAATAAACATTATTTTGTTAACAGAACAAGCTATAATGCCTATGTATTGTATAGAAGCATCACTATATTTTCCTGGCATATTGCAACAGCTTTGCTATTAGAAAAGAGCGTAATCATTTAATCACATGTGTGTGAGTTACAATGAATAGGTTTTGTTTTCAAAAAAAGTCTAAGTGATTTTTGGATCTAAATTTATTTCTCTAGTGGCTTAGGTACTAGAATGATAGAATCATTAGGGTTGAAAAGTACCTCCAAAATCATCAAGTCAAACCTTTGAACAAACACCACCTTGTTGACTAAACTGTGGCACTCAGTGCCACATCCAATTTTTTCTTCAACACTTTTGGTGACTCCACTACCTCCCTGGGCATTCCAGTCCAATCCTTACCAACCCTTGCTGTGAGTAAATTCCTCCGGATTTCCAACCTGAACCTCCCCTGGTGCAGCTTGAAGCTGTGTCCTCTCACCCTGTTGCTGGTTGCCTGGGAGAAGAGGCCAACCCTCACCTTGCTAAAACATCCTTTTAGGTGGTTGTAAAAAGGGATAAGGTCTCCCTTCAGCCTCCTCTTCTCCAGGCTACACAACCTCAATTCCCTCAGCTGCTCCTCATATGAATTACTCTGTAGATCCTAAAAAGAAATGTGAGATTTCACTGGAAATCAGTGGTAGTTAGGCTCTAAAGCTACTTACAAGCATTTAAAGCCATATTCAATGATTTGACAATAAGTAATTTATGAATAAACTATTATTTCTAAGTTAAACAGGATTTCAGGCTAATTTTAACATTATTCTAAAGTGTCCCTAAATCTAATAAGATAGATAAATTTGTCATTGTACCTATAATTATCTTAACATATTTACATGAACATGCCTTTTAAACACCTGTTTTAGGCTGTTTCTGGTGCTTTTAATGAAAAGTTAGGTATGATCTGCATACTGTCAGAACAACTCCACACCTATGTATACATACGCACCATTCCATTTCACTGACTGATTCCATTTTTACTGCTGTGTAAAAAGGTTTCTTTACTTTCTAGAAATGGAATCTGTTCTCATTCTTCACAGGAATGACCCCTTCTTCCTCCTAGAAAAATGGTGGAGCTGGTAACCCAGAGCTTGCTTGGGATGTGGCTACCTGTTAAAGACCTTCCCTTAAATCAGATATGTAAAACTATTTCTCACAGCCCTGGCTAATGCTTTAATCATGGGGACTTTCTCAGGGTCTTATTCAAGAAACAGGAGCACAATTTTGGTCAGCTCCCTGATCACCAGCTCAGATTGCTGCTTTCCCAGGGTTGGACCCTACTTGTTGTTTTACCATCTGCAGAAATGACTTGGGAAAACTTAGAGTTTAAGGTTTTAGAATATAGTAATATATGTGAAGAAAGATGGAGGTTTTAGGGTGGAGGCTGGTTCTTCTTCTTTACTTTCTTTTTCACCTTCTTCTTCATGGGTTTGGGTGTTATTGTGTAATTGGATAAAAATGTCCGCATTGTGGGCATGGGTGGTTGGTTATTGGGTTAAAAGTAAAAATAATTTAGGTGTCATTTCTCAATTGGACAATTTTTCCTCAAAAGACCTTGTAGAGAGAGAGAGACACATCTCCATTTTTACCTTGTTAGAGTAAAGTACTGTAGAGCTCACAGCTTGTGAGACTGTAATGTAGATAAGAAATAATAAATATCTGAGTCCAAACAAGAAATACCGTCTCGTGATTTAATCCCGACCTTGGCAGAAAAGAAGCAAAGAATCCATTACTTTTCCATTTACAAAAAGTGGTCCTAGAATGTACTTCTGGGACTGCAAGTCTGCAAGCACTGTTTAGATCCCCAAACCAGTGGATAAGCTGCTTCTTAGACTGAAGGAAAACCTTTCTCTCTTCTGCTTGATTTTGAGCAAGGAGCTGATTTCAGATCTGCCGCCTATGGAAATGTGCCAGCCACAAAACTCCTGAATATGCTGCAATGAACCCCTCAGCCTCTTCTGCAACAGCTCCACACTCTGCAACAGGTATGTGAACACCAATGTTCCAAGGTGAGAGCTTCAGGCTTTTGAGCAGATCGTTTTCATCCTTGAAATATTTCATGGCAATATGGGAAGAGGTGCTCTAATTTAGAAAAGACAAGGTGCTATTTCATATGAAATATGTTTTGTCTTTAATAACTTTTAGATTAAAATGAGAAGAATTAATATTGTGGCAATACAGTATTTGAATATCTCAAAAATAGCTCTGAACTATTCTGAACTATTAACCACTTCCATGAAATATTGCAAAGATAATACTTTTATAGACAATGAAGTGGAATTTAAAATGTAATTCTAAATTACATTGTGGGGCTCTAAGTTGAAGGAAGTCAAACTCAATGGCTTTTCAGACCTTTATGTTGTTAATAAGCAGAAAAAGCTTCTAAATGTTTTTCATACTAAGAGAAGCATTCAGAGTTCAGCAAGTCCAATGACAACAGGGAGTTATGCCTGTGAGCATCTCTTGCATATAAATGAATGTCTGCTGAGGAAATTTGACAGCAGTTAATATTTCAGTGGTGTTTATAATTTTTTTTTTGCTAGCATTCTGAGAGGAATTAGAAATACAATTAATTTTGCTGTTCTGCTGAAGGGTTATTTAATCAAAATAAAGCATTGTGAGAGCTGCCCAGCTCTCTGAAGCCATGCAGCCATTCTCATTAGGGCTCGTTTCTCCCCTCCATCAAGGTGGTTCTGTCTGCTGTCTGGCTGTGAGTTTGGATGTCTATTTGGAAAGCTGGCTTGCAAACATTTTGTTTTGACAGCGTGTCAACCACTGTGAGGAAGATTTCTCAGAAAACCTTCTTCCAGAGAGTTTTAAATAGGTTTAAACTGCTGGATAGAAATTCAAGGGTGGGGAAGAGTGGGAAGGTATAGCTTTAAAAGTGATTGGCTGTCACTGTCATATTTTCTGGAAAAATCCCTTTGCCAGGATTTCTTTCCTGGGATGCTGAGAAGCCTCAGAGAAAAAGGAAAACAA
>VYZP01006707.1:358-18388 GCA_013400635.1 Hypocryptadius cinnamomeus | reverse complement strand
TCTTTGTGCAATTTCTTCCTTTTGCAGGTTTTTTAATATGTGATGAAAACAAATATCAATAAATAAATATATCAAAATATCACAGTTTACACAGGAAAAATAGATTAAATATAAATTGGTTACACTGTACAATAATGAAAAGGAAACAAAGGAAGAAGTTGAACACAATATTGCATTTTTTGGAGCTGTACTGGAAAGTGACACTGATGGTCATAAGGATCTGAATCACAGTCCATCTCACTAGCAAGTGCTGTAAGTTAAATCAACATGTTGGAGGATATGAGTAATAACAAGTGCACCGTTTTGTCTCTAGCTGATGACAGTAGGTACTTTGAATTTTTGATGTTAGTGTGATGCATGAAACAGAAATTATAATACTTGAGAAATGTGAGAAACGTGTATCCAAGCAGTCATTTCCTATTAAGTTGTTTCAGGGAGCAGACAGGAAACCTGCTGCTAACTGACAAGTTATAATTGTCATTGCCATCAGTGCAATATCTTGGGTCTTGGCATGTGACTTAGTTTTAAGGATGTCTTTTCTTTCTTGAATTTAATCTTTGTCTCTTCTGCTGTTCCACATTTGGATGTTCATTTAGCATTATGTAGATCAGATGGATAGCCTGGAAGAAATAAGTCAAGTAGCTATGAGGAAGAGGGACTTGGCCACTGTCTCTGTTCTGGAACAACACTTTAACAAGGAGTGGTACTCAGTGGATTGATGATGAAATTGTATGTGTGGAGCACTTTCTGCTCAGTGGACAATTTCTTAGTAAAGTGAAGCTGGAATTTTATTAAAATTCTGAGGGTCCAAAATGTTCATTAGACTTACTGCATTCTAAAGAGTTATTTCCATTCTTGCAGAGGTTCCTTTGCTTTCATTTCCTGTGCCTGTCAATGTAATATGAATAATTCTATTATTCTGTTATCTTGTCTAAAATCTCTTGTTCATCATGTTTCTTTTCTCTTCAAATCAGAAGAATTTTTAATAGTTGTTTCAGGTCAAGTTGATCATAAGCTTTCTAAATTCAATTGGTAAATTTAATTTAAAAGGGGATCACAAATTTTAAGGAAAACAGCTCAGGTTTAGTCAAGCTTCTCTAGTTTCTGTTTAATATGTATTTTTTATCTATACATCTGTAAGCACATATATATGTGTATTTATGTAATCCTCCTCTTTATATGTATATATGGGTATTTGTATTGAGAAGGATGGATTGAATGATGTCTTTAAATGCCTTCCATCCCTTTAAGCCATGAGACAATAGAGATATTTTGCAGACTTTCAATCCATTCTTTGGGAGACGAACTCTTTGAAATTAGTAGCAATCCTGGACTGTTTTAAAAGATGGATGTGGACCCCTCCCCTCAAATGCCCATCCAAACTACTTCTTGCTGTCAGACAGCAAGTCCCTGCTCCTGATTCTGCAGCATTGAGAACCTCAATAGGATTCCATTACTTGAACCACATGCAGTAGATGCAGAAAAGGAAGAGATCAAGAGTAAATGACTCCATAATATTTCTCAAGAATAACTTGTCAGTCATGTGAAATGCATTTCTCTCTTGGTCAAAAAGACGGGGAAAAAGGAGCCCATCAACTAAGCCTTAACACCATGCTTCTGTGTTTTATTTGATTGAATTTACTTGTTCATTAATATTTTTTATGTGTTTGCTTTGCTTTAAGTTTTCAGGTGTTCTGTGATAATTACCTCAACATTTTCTTACGTTACATGTTGCTGAATGGAGAGGCTCACTCATGAAACCAGAGAAAGGTTGACCAAGAATATGTGAGGAGGAGAGTACACAGCTGTGGGTGAAATAATGAGACACCCATAGAATCAAAAAGGTTGGGAAAGTCCTCCAAGATCATTAAGTCCCGATACCTCCATGCCCATTAAACCTTATGGTGAAGTGCCATGTTTTTTGAACATTTGCAGGGAAGGTGACTCTGCTGCTTCCCTGAGGAGTCTGTTTCAATGCTTAGCCACTCCATCAGTGATCTAATGTCTATGCAAGACCAGGAATCCATAGATTACATTTTCAAAGTCTTAAAACTGACCTCTTGAGAACTTGTGGCTAGCAGCTGGGAGAACTGGGGGTGATGATCCTGTGGAAAATTGGAGGTAAGAATTCAACATAACAGCTCTAAAACTTTGGTCTATAATTAATATAGGAGCAAGTATAAAAATAACCCTAAATACATATGATTCTGGGGTTTTTTAAAGAGTTCTTTACCTTGGACACTTTTACTGAATGTATTTTTAAAAATATAATGATGTTTGCTGTCTCTTCCCAATTCTAAGGAAAATGTTCTGTTGACTTAATTGTGTCCGAAATAGGAACATTGTACATTTATCGTAGTGTTCTCATGTTTCGTTCAAGAGACTTCATAAGAAGCGTTTATCAATGTTGTACAAGCATTGTCCTCCTAGGAATCAATTAAAATGTTTAGAACAAAAACTTATTTGTTGGTGGAAGGCAGTTTTTCACCTAAATAGTCATGCATTAAAGGCATTTTTGATGTCAGATTTTAGCTGTGGATCTCCTTTATTAATAGATTTCAAGGCCAGACAGGAGCATTAGTTTACATGGTGTGCCTTTCACAGAATAGGATTTCCATATTGCACAAATATGCTCTAGAAGGCCCACCTGAAAGTTTTTACTTTTATTTTTATGTTTGTTCTTGCATTTCAGTTAACCCTGAAATGCAGTCAAAAATGTAACATTTGCTCCTCTCCAACCCTTAGGGCTAGGAGCAGAGCTGAGGGGTACAGAGGGATCACATGGCTCAAATAGCTGAAGATTCTTGGTCAGGGGGTTTAGCAGTGTGTGAGAGATAGTGGACTTAATCCACTGTCTGATTTACAGCAGAACTTTGGTGTTGGTGCTGTCTCACATTCCAGTTGAATGCATGAAGCATGGGGAAATCCACTGCTGCATTTTGATATATACAATTTTTATATAAAATTGTTGAAAGGTTGGTTCTGTCTACTGCCCTGCTAGGACAAAAATAATTTTTGAAACACGAACAGTTCTGGTTAAATGAAATTCTTTTTCCAGATGATCTAAGCTAAAAAGCCTCACAGGAAGCATATGATTTTGATTTGGCAAACAAATACTGAAAATGTCTCAATTCACCCCTGCCTCAAAATTAAAAGGTTTTTCTGTACATAACCTGAGGCAGGTTAAATCCCTTTACTGTAAAAATCTACAGAGTAATCTTAGCCTTGAAGGATTAGGGCATCCCTTTTTTTTTGTGCAGGTAGCCCAGGTAATTAGCAGCTTAATCACTTTGCAGGTGTGCAAACTGTCGGTGTCCTGAGTGTACTAATAATGGCCTTGACCAGCGCCTCCTGGGGTTCTCCTCACACCCAGGGGACTCCACAGAAGCTCATCCCTGTGGCCTCACTTTCTCTGAGATACGGGGTGCTCCTGTCTTGCAGTCTCCCCTCAGCCCTGCCCCTGGGGTGCTCAGACCTGGCTCTGGACCTGTGCTGCAGGTGTGCTCTCCTAATGGACACCAGTGGCTGTGTGCTCCTGCTTGCCCTTTTCTCTGTCTCTCTTACCATCCTGGCTGTACTTGCTGGTGGAACTCGGGATCTGTTTCACTGCTGACTGTGTCTGGGGCTATTGATGCACTCAGTTACAAATACCTGGCACTGTTGCCGTGCTTAAGGCCCTCTGGGACTGGGCCCTTGGTTGATGAGGGTGTTGTCTGCTGGGGTAACTTTCTGCTCGTGGCTCACCTTCCCTTGGGGAGCAGGCAGCCCTTACTGCTCCTTGGTGAGCATGTGCCTGTTTGCACACGGAGGTACAGAAACGGTGTGGAGATGGTACATGCAAACTGGAGGCAATCCTCTTGAAAATTTGAACCATGCTCTTTAATGTAACTTTAATTAGAAAAGTGTTGACAAACCAAAAATTGAGGCAGTAAAAATAGCACCATTGTAATGTTTGATTTTTTTCAGCATATAAGACACTGGTTCTTTATGAATCAGAGTTTTGCTATCAGCCTGATTTTTCCAAGTGACTAAATGTGTTTCTGTAGTTATTTTTTCCCTAGCATCATTTGCAGGAAATGTGAAGACTTACACTGCATATGAAAACGGGGACTCTTTCCCAATAGTTTCTTTACTATTCATTTCTAATCTGTCATGCCTCTTAATGCAGCTGAAAAATAAACTTCACATGCATGGAAATATCCATTTTGATGTACAATTTACAGACAGGTATTTCATTGTGTTCTTATTTACACATTGTCAGATGATTGCTAGTGTTTATTAAACTTCTAGCCACTTTCTTCAAATAGTAATAGGAAACCTTTCTGAGCAACATAACTTGCAAGGAGGTAATGAGGTTCAGCTGTGTCACAGGATTGTGGAATTAAGTTGAATGAGATTCAGAGTAAACACAGATGTTTGCAAAAGCCACATGTAACTTTTTCAAAACAACATCAAGGAAAAAACAATTTATCTTTGTGTATATCTTTGCCTTTTAATTACTGTGTCTAATTACACTGTTGTGAGTGAGTCCATGTCCATATTCAACTACGCTTGTGGTTGACCTTTTTGTCAGCAACAGGTATAGCTCATAGAGCAGATGAGCATTTGGGATGTCTAACAGGAATGTAAGGAAAATTGCTTTATTTTTTTGGACCAGACTGGGTTCAAGCACACCCTTGTTAAGAGCTAAGCAGGTTAAGCAAAACTACTTAAGATGTTTGGGGCTCACTAATACATTCAGTTGTCACTATGTGTATTTTTGTGCCTTCCTTATGGGTGGGTCAAAATAATATATTTATCGAACTATTTTGTCATGAGTTACATCACTGAGGTATGTTTTGTGTTGCTGAGGATTATTTCAAAATTTAATATACATAAACATGTTCTAACTAGAAAATACAGGATATTGTAAAGAATAATCTTTAATCTTTCCCATAAACTGCATTTAGCAAGTTATTCTGTGTAAAGAGTCCATCTTTGTCACTGCATAAGAACAACAGGGAAGGAATTACACAAACTCACCTAATATTTTTCAAAAAAACGGAAAAAGCAGGGAAAGTTGGGGAGAACGAAGGTATGTGTGTTTGTGTGTGGGGGATGTTGGCTCTGCAAACTGACAAACAATATCTACTTGTAATGTGGTTAGGAATTACCTGAAACATGGAAGAATCTTAAAAAGATTGACTTCACTGTAAAGCATGAAGCGGTACCTCTACAGTCCAAAGAAGTGTTGGTTATCAGAAGAAAATGTGTACTTTTGGAGGTGAGATCAGTTCTGTGCTCTGAACCAAATGATTTTTCATTTTTTGTTCTGATAACAAGCTGGAGGCAAGCTTCACTGAACTGAGAAATTGTAAACTCTTAGAAAAGGCTGTTGAAAGATAACAATTCTATGTTTCTGCGTAATGTATTCTGAATGAATCTGATAATTTAAAGCCCACTCTACCAAAATGGGAGTGATGCTTGTGTCCTCTTTATCTTCAATTATGTCTAATCTGTTTCTAATTTAAACATGATAATGCTGTTGTCAGATCAAATATAGATTTAAATTGTTTTATTCTTCTCCATTGGCAATGTTTTAAATGTATGTGGGCTTTTAAATGTATGTGGGCAGTACTGACTGAGTCTATAAAAGTTTTAGGTAAATTTAAAGGAAATAAGAATGCTTAAAAGTGAAATGGCTCATAGTTCATGAGATGGAACATATTTAATGAATGGCAGCTAAGGAAAAGTTAGGCAACAATCTCCATGGATTACCTGCTTAACCTCTAAGGAACCCTGATTCAGTAAGTAAGTTGTATCTTTCAGGTGAAACAGCATGGGTTTAGAAACAGATGTTTTAAAAACAAAAGTGCCCTTTAATCTTGTTACTCAAGTATTTTCTAGGATATGGATAAGTTAAGAATAACTATGATTTTATGAACTATTATGTTATATCTGTCACTGTCAATATCTTGGACTACCAATCAGAATTTCAGTCAACATAAAAACTGCATCAACATGATTTATTAAGGTATATTCTCAAGTATTCCACATTCTGATAACAAAAAATGTAACAAAAAGAGCCTTCCCAACTAGACATACATTTTTGAGGAAGTGAAGCTAACCTGAGTACATTGCACTTTGAATGTCTGTTCTCATGATCTCTGCATTAAGGAATATTCACAAGTTCCAAATAAAACAGCTGATAAATTATTTAAAAGAGGATTTTTTTTCTGCTCCATGATCAAGAGCTAAATGAAGAATCCGCCTGTATTCTTTGAAAATTCAGTTAATGAAACATTGAAATGATTCTAAAATATATTCTGATTGCAGGCTGATTATGAAGTTTGGTCTCAAGTTAGAAGTAATTTCTTTATTTGTGCTTTCTCCTCATCCTTAGACTTGTCAATGCAGTTGTTTGGGCATATGGGGCTCAGTGACTGCCAAACTGATAAAAATAAGGGGAGAGACGGTGATGTGTCTGGTACGGTCCCAATTTTTGTTTACTTGTTTTGGGGTTTTAGCGGGGTTGGGGTTGATACAGAGCAATCATTCAGTTTTGTGTAGTCTGCTAACTTGCTGAGGCTGCACTCAATCTCACTGTCTGTGCCATTGGTAAAGATGTTAAAAACCACCAGTCCCAAGACAGAGCCCTGAGGGACACCACTCATCACCAGCCTCCACATGAATGTAGAGCCACTGACCATTGCCCTCTGTGCCCATCCAGCCCATTCCTTGTCCACTGAATAGCCCACCCTTCGCTTCTGTGTCCATTCCCAGTTTGGAGGTAAGGATGGTCTGTGAGACTGTGTTGTGGGCCTTGCAGAAGGTTATGTAGATGACATCATTTTGTCTTGCCTCACAGAAAGCCACCATATTGGTCAGGCACAGTTTGTCATTAGTGAAGCTGTGCTGGCTGTCTCAGATCACCAACTTGTCTTGTACATGTCTTGCACATGTACATTTATTGTAATTTTCACTTTGCTTAGGCTTGCAAGAGCTGTAATGGAAACATATATGGAAGGAAGCTCTTTATAAAAAGAATCTTGATTTGCAGCATCATTCTTGTGATTTCCAAAAAATAATCCTAAATCCTGCTTGAAGAAGACTTTACTACCATTTGGCCTTGAAAAGCAATGCTATGAGAATGTGTCAAATTATTCTGAATGACTTCACGTTTTCATATGGAAAACAGCAATGCTGAAAAAGAAAAATAAATGCCATTAGGATGCTAGTAGCTGCTAATCCAGGAGCCTGACTCCTTAGCTGTCAGATGTTTACTCTGAATTCAGAGGGAATTGGTCATGGCGTGTCACTGCAGAACAGAACCCAGGTCATTGTGTTATATTGTGATATGCCTAGATAAAAAAGAACTGTAATAGCTTAAATTAGATCCAGAGTTCCCAAGAGCTGAGGTATGTCAAGCCTACGTGGCTATGCTGCTGCAACTTTTTCACAGAAAGAGTCCCTAGATTTCATAAAGTTTAGCTAGAATTTTGCTGCTGAATATTAGTTTAAACATTCATGTACAGATTTTGACTATAGTTATTAACATTCATATAATGGACTCTATCTGCTGTAAACTTACTTTTATCCCTTTGCTTATGCAAAAGATTAATGCATTTGTGTTCCTAAGGATCCAATCATGAACAAAAATAACTGAGAAGGGGAGTTGCTTGTTCAAATTTGTGCATAGATAACTTTTGCAGCCTAATCTGGGTGCTTTTGAATTACAAACTCAGGATATAAAATTATATATGTACACTTAGAGAGCAAAGGAGGTTTTTAGCATTTTATTTCTAATAAAGCAGCATAAAATTATATTAATTTGCATTATGGCTATAGTTCTCTTTTTGTGTTGCTGCCTTATATCTGTCCTTCAGTGCTAAGTATACAAATTGATTTGCTCCTTTATTTACCCTGAGAAAGCTCATTTCACTGGTTTGCTCGGCAATGGTCTCATTCATTGCACTGTTAAGAGCAAAGTGGATACCTAAGTGTGACATACTGAGGATAGCAATTAGCTATGTGGATAGGAATGAAAAAAAATTATTCAAAAGAGAAATAACTTTCTCAAATTTTGCCCTAATACCTTGTGTAATTCAAGTAGTCCTAGAAATTCATTTCTACAGGGCTAAATGAAGCTATTAATCTCTAATTAAACAAATGAACAAGTGAAAAGCTCACTTGGGACCCCTGAACGCAGAATTGTTTCAAACAAGTTTCTTAATGTTTATAATTCTCTCAACACGTCCTCCTCTTATCCCTTACTGTATTTGAAATATTCTCAGTTGTCTGCTACTTCTGTTGTTGGACTGTTGGACTGAAGGGCAAACTGTCCAGATGCTTTGCCTTGCTTTTATGTTAATTTGCAGGCTTCATGATTTTAGAAGTGTGTGTACAGGTATATGTCTAAATGCATATATGCTTATACATTTGTTTATAGTGGCACAATTGACGAGTCCAGCAATTTCTGTGAAGCATTGACAGCGAGCAGACCTTTGTTTGCAGAGAAAAAAATGTGATCATCAGTACATTGCAGAGGCCTGGCACTCACAGTCCCCTATTAGCTTTATGCATTACTGACCTCCACAGGCTTTTCAGGGGAAGACACAGCAGGAAGAGACGAAGGTCAGTACAGAAAGTGTTACTGCTTTTGCAGGCAAGTATTGTGTATTTAATCATTGTCTTACACCATTTTTGTATATAAGGATGGGCTGTTCTTTCTGGTAAAATTATTGGTCCATAAGAAGGTTTTTCTTATTTCAGTCTAAGGGTCAGTGATAGAGAGCACTGTCAAGTTCCACTGGCTCCATGTCACACTATGCTTCAAAACCCAAGTGAAGCTGTGATCATGTCAAAGTTCTCTGGGTGCCACTGCATCCAGATCAAGACACAATTGTGTGCATTATTCTTCCTCACTGGTTCACACCCAAGTTTGTCTGTGTATATGAAACCCAGATTTGAAGATGTGATGAAATGTGAGTAGAACCCCTTTCTGTCCCATTCCAACAGCTGGATTTAATGTTTATTTCCTGTTTGCATAGAATTTATTATTAATTAAGCAAAGTGATGTGATAGTCATTAATGCATGTGTGTTTATATTTTGAATACAGAAAGGCTTCCTTCGCATGTCTAAAAGTAAAGTGAGGGGAGTCAATATTTCCTTAGCATCCAGATTTAGACTACAGGAAATCCTTGAAGCAGAAGGGAATGCTTGAGTTTGAATAGGCATCCAGAGAATTTTTTAATGTGTAAAATTCTTTGATTATCTGAAAATGTAAATATATTGCCTAGGTAATTTAAAAAAATAGAGCAGGTCTAGAATCTTAGTGAATTTCCTGATACTTCTTTAACAGCAAGTACACAGCTTTCTAAATTTTAATATTTTTCATATGTTAAGGGTGATTTCATGGTGACTGGCATCCACCAGGTGTAGAATCCAGCTTACCATGATGATGGGCACTAGGCAGCAATTCTGTTAGGTCACAGGCTGCAGCATTGACCAGAGGCACCTTTTTTATACAGTGGAACCCTGATGACTTGTCCTGACTGTTGAAGGATTCCCACAAGTTTGTAAATGTATTATTGGAACTGTAGCTCATTTACACTAATACTGATTGACAGCATAAAAATCTTGGTGGGGGAACATGCAGACAAATCTTTAAAATTAAATTTTCAGTGCAGAATTGCTGTTTTTTATTGGACAAAATGAGGAAATCAGCGTATTGATCTGACTCTATGCTTTTCATCTTTTATTCTAAAGAAATAAATACAATCCATGCCTGTATGATTGCATGACCCTAGTTAAGCAAACTTTAGATGAGCTCTCAGTTGTTTATGGTACTAAAGCCACATAAGCATGCCTTATCAGCAACAAAGTAATACAGGCATAAGCTGTGATAGAAAAAAAAAAGTACAGAGAGAGTATTGTGTAGTAGGCTTTAAGTGACTGCAGAGTATTCGGTTTTCCAGGGGCATGCTACTGTCGTGTGTTGCTACAAGTGTCTGGCTCGATTCCCAGGCCTGTGGCTCAGTCCTTGAATGGTCAGGATGAGAAAACACCACAGAGCTATAGGGATATGTCTTAAACAAAACAGGCTGTGGGTATGCCTCATCCTTAGCACATATGCAGAATGAATATTTGAGGAAGGAACTTTGAAATAATGCCTGTTTGGGTTTTTGGTCAAGTTTTCTGAACCTATGAACTCTTCTCAAGGAGCCTAAGAAAATATATGAAATTATTTTGTCTCTGAACTGAACAATATTACAAACTGAAGTCTTAGACTTCTGACTTAGTGTAACTCACTTGCATAAAAAAGCACTCAAGTAGTACATTACCATAACCCTCCTTTGGATGGAAATGCATTAGTGGTGTCTGCACGAATAAGCAATGAAGAGTAGTGAGAAGAAAAAGCCTCACACAGTACCATGTGAACCTACAGTGTCTGCCTCAATTTGTACCTTTTCAGTATCTGACAGTGAATGATAACATTATTGCAATGGTATTTACTGGCACTGCTGGAATATGGGGTCTGTCATTTTTTTCTATTCTGAATTGTTGTGCATGGCTTTAAAAAGTGCCCAAGGCTGAAATGTGTTTCAGAGGTCGTCAAGGAGGAAACAAAGTGTTTTTTTCACTACTTTTTATGAAATTCGGCAAAACAATTTGAAGCTGGAGGAGTTCCAAACCTAAATGCACGTTATTATGGATTCAGATGGATAAGATGGTTCCTGGTGGGGATAAGTTTGTCATAGTGTCTTTCAGGAAATTATACAACTGTCTTTCGTTTTCTTCTATATTTCTTTAGCCTGAAGAAAGCAGGTTTCAAAATGGCCATTTAATAATCCCCAAGAAGAATAACCTTTGCAGCAGTCCTATTTTGTAACATAAGAACTATGAAAACCTGGCCTTGGATGGATTATAACAGAATCCTGTCTATTGACTTATATTTTATGATTAAGTCACTAATCTGGCATCCAGCTTTACTTGCATTTGTTCAGAATGACAGGAGTCCCTTTCAGAGGTCATCACAGATTTCTCTTTTCATCAGCTTTTCCTCAGAGGTAATTGCAGCTGTACACAAGCCATTCAGTCTCCAAAGGAGGACAAAATTTATTTTAATGTCCATGAGTGCACAGTTACCTCAGAGATGAAGTTATTGTTGTGGAAGAATAGGAAAAGCTCCTGTTCTGATGAAACAGAGTGCCTGACAAGATTATGAAGCAAAAGATCTTCCTTATTTTTTTTAATTTATATATTTTTACATGAAAAAAACCATTGTTCAATTTTTAAAATATAAGTTATTTAAGCGTGAACTCATTTTACAGAACCCAAATATTTTGTAAAGCTTATTTCTAGTACATTTTATTGGTTTTAGTATCTTGTACCATAAAGATTTTGCCACTGCAATGGAATTGCTGTCACTGTAAATGAGAGTGTTGCAGCTAACTGTTTTTTGTTAATGAGAATTTTTGATACTCATGAGGTACTTGAAGTTTTGAGTTCAATGATCATTAGTCCCAAAGCAAAAACATAAGTTTCTGCATGTTAGGTGGACTTTTTTTTTACATTCTAGTCTACTGATTTACATGTGGAGGATACTTATAATTGTGGTTATACATCATCTTTGAGTATCTCCTAGAGCTGTTTTCATAGTGGAGTAATTTCGCAGGAATAAAGTCACTTCACACTGGTGTAGAGCACCCAGACAGTGAGTAACTTAGAGTAGCTGTAATGCAACCTTATTTACTGAATATGTATTCCAGGTGTTTTTTTCTGGAGAAGTTCAAGAGAGAACTTTTGGGATTTTTTTTCCCCATTAATATTAATTCTGGTTTTCCCCATTAATATTAATTCCAGTTTTAAAAGATCCAGTTTTATTTGGAGTCCTTGCTTATACTAGAGCATGTAAATAATATATACTTTTCTTTCAGTTTCCCTGAGTATCAAACATTTACCTTAATTGAATTTTCTTTGAGAATCTTGAGACAAATTCAGCCAATGCATTTTCTGATTGTAAGAGAGATATACCTGCTTATCTCAGGTTTGAAATTTAGCTTTTTCTATTTTGTTACTTGCACATTTCTCATCCATTAATGCTACTAAAAAGATATTGAATAAGAAGTGAACTGATTCCTATTTGTGGAATTTTAATACTTTAGGAATGTGTTTTTACTGTGAAAACAAGCAAAAAACCAAACCATAAAGTTAAGGATTCCTTCCCTACAACAAACAGAATTCTAGCACAAAGGATAAAAATCCTCTTAAATTACTTTTCAGCATCAGAAGGTTTTAAATGTTGAAACTCATATTGTTGCATTTGTATACCATACATATTCATAAATATTCACCTGCTGATGAGTTGGAAACCATGGGCATTGCTTAGAATGTAGTAGGAGCTGTTTGTTTATTTTTTAAATTTTATAGACAAGTATTAAAGATTGGATGAAAACCCCATGGAAACAAATAAATGATGAGCACATGGAGATGGAGCTGAGAAGATTTGCAAATGTGATCATTTCCCTAATGAACAGTGTTTCGCTACTTGAAATAATCTCTCGTGTTCTGAGTACTCTGCATTATGTAGGAGCCTGTAGCTTGTTAAATTCCCTTCATTAGAGGGTTTTTGAACTCAAAGGATTAAAAAAATTGGGGAAACGAGTATTACAGAATTGAACTCCCAAATCTCAAAGTACTTCTGAAAATATCCTTCTGAGTTTATTTTTTCTTCCATAACCAGCAAATTACCCAGCTGGCTTTCACATAAGAGTCAGAAGTCAAATTCCAAGATGCAGTCACTAACCTGCTTGCTTCTTTACTGCTTCTGTCATTTTGTTCACAAAGGTCTGCTGTGTAAGAAATTGAGACCTATCAAAGCACTAGGACATGGGATATGCACTTTTCAATCAAGGACTAAGCGTCTGAAAAGAGCTGAAGCTTAAGAAATTAAAGCTTCTTGTAATTCAGAACCCAGCATTTATGGGCATAATAGTCTTTGTGTTCTAGATTTGCAGAATTTTGGATAACTTTTTTCCTGCAATGTTTGTACCTTATTTCTAAGGCAAAGTTTGTCAGCTGTGTAACACATGGAGGACTTTTTCATTGTATAGCTGCACAGAGGAGCTGTGAGATAAACAGATATGTGTAGCTATAGCTGTAGGGAAAATGGCAGTAAGAAGAGATAGATGCACACAATGGTGAATGTAAACTAACATCCTAGGGCTGGCTTATAGAAATTAAATATCATCTGGAGACGTAGGTACACAGTTTGTGATAATTGGGAATGGGGCTGTGGCCGAGCCTCATCCCCAGTGGGCTGCAGCTGTGAGGAGCAGGTGAGCAGCATTGACAGCAATGAGCCATGGAGTGCCCAGGGGCACTGACCAACCACCAAAGGGAGCAGAGGGCACACAGGTGCAATGCATGAACATGAGGGTATAAAAGGCTGGGCTAAAGAACAAGAAGAGCAGATGCTTGTAGCCTTTTCAAGTGATATGGTATTATTCTGTATGTGCAGGCACCTGGAGCCTTCTCGTGTGGTATGGTGTTACTCTACATGGGTTGAAGCTTTCTGAAATTATTTTTTTTTTCTGTTGTGGTACTCTGTGTATCGTGGCTGTTTCAACTGTGGCATATACTGTGACATGGACACATAGTAATCCAGGACCTGTTAGGTGTCTCTCTATTCATACCCTACTTTAAAAACAGAATTATTAAATGAACCCCCAATATTTTGGGGATATGAATGATCAGGAGGTGAAGGAACTGCCTACTTAGAAGAAACAAGTGTAGAAGGTAATAATTCTCATTCTTTCCTATCTTAAAAATTTCTGCTGTATTGGGGGCTTGCTTTTATGATCTTAAACATACTGTAGATCTGTTTTCCAAATGTTGCAAAGCAATCTATATTGATGAAAATTTCACTTTGGTTTGAGGCAGAAGGATGAGGTCACCATGTACTTGTTTGTACAATATAGGGTAACATCAAAGTGGAATTGAAGAATATCTCAGTAGCTGAGGCACTTTCTAAAGGCTGATGAGACAATGGCTGAGATCTCTTGGGGGGGAGAACTGAATGGGAGTCTATCATGATTTTGTTTGCATGTAACTCTTCGAGTACCAACTGTTTGAACAAAAACTGTCTACTGAATTTTACACCCACTTTTTATAGGTTTTGGTTTCCACAGGAAAAGCTTTCCTACTGTATTCCTTGATATCTCCTAATCTTTCTAAATATAAGAAATATATTCACTCCTGTGGATAGGAAAGTGCTACTACCTCTACTTTACAGCCGAGAACTTGAAAGTTCTGTGATTCTTTAAATGACACCTTCAGAGCTTTTGTGAAAGCAAATCTCCTAAATCCTGGCCAGAGCTTTTAATATTGGTCTATCCTTTCTTGGAAACAAACACTCAATTTCTAATTACATGTCTGCTGTCACCAGTGTAGTGAGTTAATTTCAAATCCTGTTTATAACCCTAATATCTTATTAAGCCAATGTAATGTTCGAGGAACTTCTTAGAAATTGGCAGACCAAAAATATTTTGCATAAGCGAATTGGAAAATATTGTGATAAAAATAATATTAATCCATCTGGAGAAAAGATGTCCTCACTGGTGAATCATTTATCAAAAAAAGTCATTTTGTTATGTGCATGCTTCAGATGTGCACGTAGCAGAAGCAACTGTTCCTTATTTTGAAGGGTGACCGGATGTGTCTGTGGGCTTAAATAGTTTAATTTGTATTTCAGCAAAATGGGAATTGTTCTGGTACACAGAGCTGTTTTGCAGATTAGAACTTCAGGCTTATGATGCTTCAGAAATACCAATGAAAATGACCTTAAAACAATGGAAATACTTTAATTTTTACAGCATCTTTCCTCTGATGTCAAACACCTGTTTAGAGAGTAAGGTTGTGTAGAAAGATTGCAGTATAGAAAACAGAAGAATGACTTGGCTCTGTTTGGTTCCATTCATTTTGTTCTGCTTTGGTTTCATTTCCTTCAATGGCAGCTAATATTTCTAGCATGTCTACTATAATAGTTCTAAAAATAGTTCTAAAAAGAGCTATTACCAGAAGGATTCTATGATCCCTGTGGAAGATGGGTGTCCCACTTCTTCTCCATGATGCCACTTCCTCTGCCGTTGTTTTACTGAAAATCATTTCTGAGGGTAACTATTCGGAGCAGGGAAACTTTCATCCTAGATAGTTGTGGTTTTTAGCCACATGAAAATTATTCTAACTGTAGGCTTCTTCAACATCTATGAACAGATTGCAAAGTACTTATTTGACAATGTTACCTAAAATTTGGTGACAGTAAGAACCTGGCAGTATAAACAGTGGTTATGTGTACTCTTCAGTGCCCGTGTTTTGTGAAGGACATGTCAGATTACTGGGTCGTGTATTTCCTTGCCTGATGTTCTGCTGAATTGAAAGATATGAAGCAAATAATTCTACAGACCTTAGACTCCCTGTTCAGGCCATGTTATCTGTTACATCTAGTGGGAGAAGCTCAGTGGATCCTGAGGTCACAGCCAATTAGCATTGAGGAGAACTCAAGGGAAAATGGGTATTTTTGTTGTCCATTCTGTTAGCCCAGAACCATTTGCTAATTGCGCAAAACATGGTTATGATCTGTATTCTCTTTTGTCTCCCCTTGAGGTTTGCTGAAGTGTAGTTTTATGTAAAGATGGTGGAAAGATTGTTGTTGAAGCTGAATTAGAAATCTCGCACTGTAAAGACTTGTGTTTCCAATTAAAAGTATCCTTACATACTGGAAATGAAATAATTTAGCCAATTTGAGGAGCTAGCATAACCATGGCCACCTAGGCTTAGGAGCCAGAACAAGTGTGTACTGAGGTTTAGACAGAATTGCCTGACACACAGCTTAGGCTTCTGAGAGGAGCAGGAAGTATGGATGATCAAAAATAATTAGTGAAATTTTTCCCCTCAAAAAAAACCCAAACAAACAAGTGACAGAAACCCAAAAGACATTAACATTTTCTGTGGGAAAATGATGCTTTGGGAAAATTTCCTGTCAAGAAAAGCAAATTAAACCATATATTTTCAACCAGAAATAGCAGCTGTTTTTGACTGAGTCATTACTGTAGTGTGGCATAAGGCAGAGGTCCCAGTAACCAAGTAGCTCCACAGTTCATGCTGTTGATTCCCTTGGGCCTACACTGGAAACTGCAGCTAGTTCTTTTTACTTCCCACTCCTTCCCAGTGGAACTTGAGTCTCTGCTGGACTGTGTATCTCATGAGAAACCATGCTATCTTCCTGTAGTTCAGCCACTGCTGCCAATCATGGGATGTAATGCAGTCACACACCCATGTGCAGTCTGAAATATGGGCTGCCTGGAGAATGTGAGTCATGGAGGATCAGAACTTAGGACTGTGCAGATGGATGCAGAAATTAATATTGACTCAAAAGCTGGAAATTAATATTAACTGAAAGCTGAAAGATTGTCTTTTCAGACAACTATTTTTAAAAAGTTTTGTTCTGAAGCAAATTTTTTAATATAGCTATTAATTTTCATTCAGAACAAACAGTATCAGACTATGCTAGGATACAGAAATTTCATGTTTGATCTGCTTAATTTGGGGATAGAGAAGGAAAGAAAAATTAATAAAAAGACAACTGTTTTTCCTTGAGAAAAAGAAAACTGTATTCTCTGAGAGACCCTAGTTTCCCTTTAGCACCTGCTAACCAACTTTCTTCTCTGTTCTCTTATCTTGCACTCAAGTGCCTGATCTACAGGCTAGTTTAAGAGTTTTCAAGAGAAAACTAGGAAAAGTCTCACCTTGTTTTCCTCCTGATCTTTCATTCCTGCCTCAGCAAATTCGGTTGCTTAAAGCACTCATACTTCTGTCTGAACCCAAGGAGCAAAGTGAGCAGGGGTAGGACAGGTTGGATTTTACTTTTTCCACGGAGATTTTAACTTTTTCTACAGTAAGTAACTGATTAAATGTTTTCAGTAATATTCAGGTTGTCTGAGAATAATAAAGTCTTATCCATATGCAACTGCAGGTCAGTCAGCTATAGTGCCATCTTGCCTTTGCTGCTCAACTAGTGATTTTGACCTTGGTATGAATGGATCATTCACTCAAGTGATGAGAGTTAATTTAGCCTTCATAATAGCCCAGAGCTCAACCTTTTCAGAGCTGCGATTGTTTCAGTGATGCCAAATTATATGCAATCACTGAGTAATATGAACAGTGATCCACTGCTGTGTCTTTGGATGTAGGCCACAAAAATCATTCTCTTCATACTGGTAGGAAGCAGGCTAAAAATTCATTCAGTGCGGCATGTTGTGGAGTGTATGAGCCTTGTTACTGCATAAACAGTATACTGGGAGAAAATGAAGTTTGGTGATTTTTACCCCATTTTTTTTTATTCTACAGCTCTTTTCTCCTTTGAGGGAACTCTATGGGTTCCATTTAAGGGAAACTGCCATTAATTTTTTTCTCTTGGATTCACAAGCTTTTGTATCCTATTGTTAGAGCTTGGGGAGAAAGGCACAATTGAAGACAAGCATAAAAAATGAGTTATTTTCATCTGTCTCTGTAAATTCACATAAGGTGTGAAGTAGAGCTTTTTATTCAAAGGAGACTGGGTGAAAAGAGCAGAACACCAAAGGTTTTATTCATAACAAACCTGTGTTCTGAGCAGGCAGACCACAGTGTGTTTTACAGGACTGACGTCTTTCACAGTGTAACTCGTGTAGCTCAGAGTGTGGGGTTAGGATAGAGGTTGTTCTGTCCTCTGGGGTGCTGAGCTGTAGTCACTGGGCCTGCCCAGGTTCCAGGTCTGTGTGTTTTGCATTTTGCCAGGAAACAGGTTTAGCAAGAACATCTTCAGAAGCACCATGACAAAGTCTGTGATGTTATTCACACTTACTAATCATTTTCATATAAATTTCTTCTTTAAGACGTTAGAGGAAGTAGTATTTACCTTAGGTAGAATAACGGTAAATTTAAAAGGAACTCCGCAACATTTTTTGCAGAAAAAATTATTGAAGCTGCAGCAGCATGTGAAAATATAC
>VYZP01006701.1:0-15483 GCA_013400635.1 Hypocryptadius cinnamomeus | reverse complement strand
AAACTGGCATGTTTAATTTTTTTACAACCATTGTGTCCAGCAAATCGCATCTTCCTCTGCAGCTGTGATACAGCCATCCAAATGAAATCTTTATTGAAATTATTTGTTGTTTCAACGTTTTAAAAGACAAATCACAGCTGCAAGTTAAGGACTGGTACATCACAGCAAGGAGTTATTTAGAGCCATTAAGTAAAAACTGGACTTGTACAAGTAATTTAGTACAGGCATGGAGAAAGCCTGATTTTCAGCTAAATGGGAGCTTGTGGAAGATCAAAGAAGAAAAAAAAATCAATAAATTTGTACTCAACTTGCTTTACAAACTCTGAGGAAGCACCAAAACATCTCCCAAAAGCTTATTTTTTAAAAATTCCTAAATGGAATTAACAAGGGGTGTATTCTCTCTCCAAGAGAGAATAGAAGATAAAATGCATGGATTTCTCAAAAGCAAAATGAACAATACTTCTGTTCATAAAAGTCATCACTAAAGTTACAATTTCTTTTTCAACAGATCTTTAGTTCAGTTCTTGCTGCAGACAGAAATCACCATTCTCATATTTTCAATGCCTACTTGTCCTAAAGCTTCAGAACATAACTGAACCTTTATTAAAGAACATGCAAGACAATGATGATAGTGTAGACTACTGAAATGTTTCCAGTTCCTAATTATTATTATTTTTAAGGAATTGTCAGTTCCCGTCATCACAAATGCTGTCAGTGTTTCTCTGAAGTTTTAAGGGTGGTGTGGTGCTCCTGCTGCACCAGGACATGCAATATGTTCACAGTGTCCAACTTAAATATTTACATGTTTGAGTGTCTAACGAGGAAACTGTTCATCAGGCTATTTATAGCCACCTACATGATTAATGAGGGTTCTTAATTTCCTTAACAACTACCTACTTTGCCTGAGATTTGTAGAGCACCATGCTATACTGCAACAATGGATCATTATTCCAGTCATCCAGAAGCATCACACTGGGTCCTATGGGGACCAGAACGTGGCAGGTGCTTCCTGCCACAGGAACGCTCTGTACACAGTTACCTTTTCAAAGTGGGCCTGGGCTCTTTTATAAAGAAAACTGGAATTCTCTGTGAAGTTAATCCATTTGGGAGATGCTTATGAGGAGTGGTGGCAAAGATACAGCCAGGTTTTTAGAAGCAATCCAAATATTTGTGGTTTAACCACACAGATGATGTCTTTTAACATCTTAAATGAGAAAAAAATAAAAAAACTATGACAAAGGTAAACAGAAAATTTTTTTTTTAACATTTTAAAAAATGATTAAACAATTAAACGTTTTTAATCACGATTTCCATGAGAATTTTCTTGCTTTCTCTTGGTTTCTTTTGTTTGTTTTCTTGTTTTCAAGCTGCAACTGGGTACTTTCTTGGCATGAAAATAAATATGTGCATCACTCACTGTCTCTAAATCCAAGTTTACCACATGCTGGGCTGAAAATTACCAGGGCCAAGCAGCAGTCTCTTTTAAAGGCAATCATGTGGACTTAAGTTGTAGGAAGCCTCTCAGATTAAATGCAGATTTATTTTTGTTGAAATATAAGCCATCAAAACCAACCAACCAAACAAATAAAAAAAAACACCAAAAAAACCAAACAAAAAAACCCCCCAAGCACCACACTAACTATTGGTTATTTTTGCTATCAGCAAAATAATCTGTGCCACCCAATCCAAAACTAGGACTGAAAATATTGTTCAAAATAATCTTGAATGCAATTAAAGCCTAACAATATTTGGACAGACAGAGTTTCTATTCAAGACAAATGAAGCAAAGTCCAGTACCTGTTGTAAGCTGGGAATTCTAAATTCTGTATTGTCTCTGCCAGCAATTTGCTGAGTGATCCTGAGGGCATTGTTCTATCTCAGCTCCCCATGACTTAGGACTAGGACCTGAGCTAAATGGAGCTCTCTCAGAAAGTGCTTTTAAGTATTATTGATCAAAAACTTTACAAAAATGACATTTACATTCATTCATTCATACATTACAATCATATACTATATTCAAAATAATAAGATTTAACTTTTGACTTTCATTTTATCATGGCCATTGTAAGTTCAGCCATATGCCCACTGTTCATACATTTCTTTTCAGAATCCTAAAAAGCCCACTTTGGTAGAAATGTGCTTTAACACAGAAAAAAGAAGTTACCAATTAAATGTAAGCTGGGCATCAAGCTGAGATTTTGAGGAAGTAAACTCCACCATCACCAATTCCATTGCTGACTTGACACTTTGATTCAAATATTGAAAAACTGTATTTTATCAGTCAAGATGACAAACACATATTTCTTAACAGATTTCAACCTTACAGATGGGACGATGTTACATAGCTATGACTTGCTCTGGACAGCTCCTAAACTGTTAAATAATAAAAAAAAAAGTCTGTTTTTGTAGTTGTTTGGTTTTAAAGTCTCGTTTTAAGATGAGATACCCCTCTGCCCTAGCCATGGAAACAAATCCCAGGGCAGGAGAGGGTCACTGTCATGCCCAGAGGTTCACAGAGATCCCCATCTCTCAAATGCTGCACCACTCAAATGCTTCCTCCTGACCCATAAAAAACAATTCACATCCTTTTCATTTTATTTTCATCACAAACTTTTCACTTGAAAAGAGAACCTGATTGTTCTTTGCTGCCTAATCTGTCTAGGAAGTCCTCCTTTACCTCACAGCATTTGGGCACCTTTAATTCTACTGCTCCTTCTTGGACAAACAGTGTTTTGAAGAAGATATGTCACCACTACGACGAACGTCACTTTTGCTCTGTGGCAGAACCAGTCACTGTCTTTGAATAATTCAGACAGCAAGACCCATCTGCATGGGTGGATGCAATATTTTTTCTGCTTGAAGCCTTTTACCAGCGAACACGCTTCCAATTTAGCATCAGGACTACATGCAATTGTGGCAAGCTAAAGCAGCCAAAAAGCAGAAATACAAAAATAAATATAGCCAATGGTCCTCCATAACTAAAGAAACAGCACTCTGAAAAAAAACAAACTAAAAAGTATATTATTTTTGTCATTCAATTACAAGTGAATGCAGAAAACCACCTGCCAAGCACTCTCCATTTTGTCCCAAGCAATACATCATTTACCTTTCGGTATTCTTCTCTAAAGAACAAGTAAAGTGTTTTGATTCAAGTTATTGGGGCACAGAGACAGCACCATGTTTTGAAATTCCTTTCAAGACTTCCAGAAAGTACTGGAAGCTCCCCGTATTTACAGAAGCAGCTGTGAGCTAGAGAAATGAAACTACACTAATCTGTATTGTAATCTCAAGGCTTTTGATAGATGCTTTTATTTATTATTATTTTTTAACCCATCTTCTGAAACAAAGGTCTCCTAGAGATCAGTGGAAAAAGGAACAGACTGGGGAGATCAAAGAGTCTAAGGCTGTAAGCAGCAAGTTCTTAAAATAAAGGAAAAGAGATGCTAACACATATATTTGACAACAAAAAGCAGTGTATCCTTCATTTATGTGCTGGTTTCACTGCATTATCCCTTTGTCAAATGCATTTTTAGCACTGGATATAACAAACGTCCCTGGCCCACAGAAACATGTCTGACCTAAAGCTAAAGCTCATGTGAAAGGTGTTGATGGTATTTCTAATAGCTTCCAAAAAGCTTGGAGGCAGTGCAAACACTGTTTTTGCAGCAGTCTGTAACCAATAAAAAAAAAGGCAGAGCAGCTTCTTCTGATAGAACATGAAATGTGCCCTCAAAACACCTTACCCCCAACACACATAATCTCTGCAGTACTTTAGAGACCATCTTTTGGAGAAGCACCAGTGGTCTTCAACAGATGTTCTTGAACCAATGGCATATTAAATCCCCTCAACATTTAAAGGAGCAATAGCCTGAAGGTAAATATTTTATGTTCCATTTCCTCCCCTTCTGTGTCTGCCAAAGATTTATTGAACACACAGGCCTACTTGACACTTCCTATGCACTAATTTGTAGCAGAAGAGCATTGCAGTACATTTACATAAACAGAAACAACCTGACAACAGAAGCTGCTACAAGAACTTGAAAGCTGGAAAAACAACATGGAAGAATATAAAGCACACCACTGTTTTAGTTAGGTAAAGATCCACTTAAAGAAGGGATTTACATAATTTAATTCAAAGGAACCCACAGTTTTATTTTCCCAAAGGTATAGCTCGAAGGAGTTATTAATTATTAATTATTATTAATTACTGAAATGGGAATATATCACCATTTCAATGTGTCATCAGATCTGTTCTTCACAACAATGGAAAGCTTGCAGTGGTGCATTTGATAAAATTAGAGTGAGGCAGTCTCTGTGTGTGTGCTACTAAGATAAAACCCTCAGTGATAAATCAGAATCATTACCATGCTTGGCAGCTCAAGATATTCACAAAACATTTTTCAGCCCCTAAGCACGATACCATGTTTACTTTTAAGGATAGTTTTACTTTAAAATCACTTTAGTTTGTAAATTACACTAAACAATCCTATTATTTTACAGCGATAACATTTTCCAAAAGTCTACAGGCAAAAATGTCATCCAGTAACTCCGCTTTCATTAAGAGGTATGTTAACACATCTTAAAGTCCTTCCCCTGGTGTTAGCTACATCTTTCTAGCTATAAGGCATTTGAGGACGGGAGCAAAGCAGGAGCCTTACATGCCACTTTCTAAATGTGAAACACTAATTCTGTTCCAAGAAGAGAGATCCAAGAGCAATGATGCTGCCCCAGCAAACATCTGTGTGGCAGCTTTGCGCTGCCAACAGCAAAAGTGAGATGCTTTCCGACACGTACATTTACTGCTTTTGAAGGTCAAACATTTTATCAGTAAAATACACAAACTGGCCAGTCTGGACAAATATTTTAAATTGGTTCAGCTCAGTTCAGTTTATTCTGAGAATGTTTTCCAGTATCAACTTTCATCAATCTCTTCCTGTCCAGTATTTCTGAAGAACCAAACAAAACTGCTGTCTGATAACACAGAAACAATTAGACACAAGCAGAGGGCCAAAAGTCTTAAAAAAGGCCATGCCTCAATTTTTGAAGATGGACAGGCGGAATGAGACATGGTGCTTTCCACTGCACACAGCTCATCTATCATAGTGATACTCTCTACTTCCCTTAATTACAGGTTTTCACTTAGTGGTAAAAATACTAATTTAAAGGTTTAATTAGTGAATATATTGGATCATCTGAATATTAGCCATTACCCTTTCCCACAATGAAGCCAGCCATTGTCAATGTAAATACTAATATTTTCAAGTACATAAGATTAAAAATAAGACTTACTCAAATGCAAAATAGGGCAGACATTTGACCTGATATTCTTTAGTTCCCTCTTCTACAAGAAAGCTAGTTCTCTTGTCTCAAAAACTTAGTAGGGAAACAAGTTTTTTAAGCATTTGCCTGTATTTTTACTAAGATGGCTGATAAAACATTTTAGATAAACTGGAAAATCTAAGCTATTTATTAGGGATTCTCTATATGAGTACCTCTTATAGACACATTGCAACCCAATCATCTTGGTTTCTTAAGAACTCTGGCCGCCCAAATAATCCTTATTTCAAGGAAAAATAAACGCGTTATATGCCAGATTTTAGAGATTAAATTTTTTAGGATAGATTCAAAGGGACCCTCTAGAATGAATATGTGTGCTGATCCTGTACCAAGCATTGTTATGGCTATAAATTTGTGTTCTACCCAATGTCTTGTGTTCTTTCCATGCATCACAAGTGTCTTCTATATACAAGGACACACTTCTGAATCTTAGGAATTCAGTGTCATTTTTTCATTAGTAAATATGGCACTAAAATCTAAACCTATGCTTTTATTTGACATTGTTATTGCGGTGTTTTAATAATGTTAAAAATAATGCTAGGGCTCCTCTGTGATTTAGTTATCTCATAGGACAAAAATTATTTCTAAAATAATTTCTAAAAGCATGATAATTTTCCTTTAAGCAGAAGTCGAGAGAGCTATGTTATTTTCTTAGATGATAAAAATTAGGTTTTCTGGAGGTTTTCCTCACCTTTTCTGTCTGGTTTGAGGTTCCGATCCACTGGTGGTGGCTCACATTCTGCAGCAGGTACCGACCGTCTGGGAGGGGTCTTTGGGCTGGACCTGAAACCCATGTGAGCAGGAGGAGGGACTTGCTTTCCAAACAATGGAAAATCAAACGTGCCAGGTATCATTGGTACATAGTTTGTTTCCTGGATGGGTTCAGTGAAGCTGCTGGAATGCTGTCGTGGAGGAGAGTTGGGATTCATTGGGACATAATTTTCATCTAGTTCTTCACTTGAAACACTTCCCACTGTCAACATGCTTCTGTTTTTCTAGAATTAACATATATTTCCTTTAACAAAATAAGTTATGCAATCAGCTGTGAATCATATGAGTCTTTTAACCTAATCTACTCAGATTAATGTATTCTATTGCAAGTGAAAAATGACAAACATTGCACAGCTTGCTTTCTTACACATGAACAAAGAGCATTCAAGCACTGTCACTGTTGCCTCTCATCAGATCAAGTCATACTTACAAAGTGGTTATGGAAGCCCTCCAATGAATTAGATCTGTCATTTGGAAACGTTCGTGGAATATCATAACAATCTTGAGAACTAATTTCTGAAGAAACAAGAAGAGAAAGTGGCTATTTATCACCCCTGTTCCTGTCACTTGGCACAGGCATCCAGAGTCTACTGTTATTTACTGTCTGCTTCTGAGAATATACAAAAACACCTCTTGAAGCTGTGGCCCCTAGATATATCTATATTTGAAAGGACTGTGTTCACAAACAACCTTAGCAATCATCAGTTACAACTTGAAGCACTCACAGTGGCATTTTTCCATGGCAAGAAAAGAGAAATTAATTTTTGCTTTTAAAGAAGCAGCAGAGTCTATCTTTTAATTGAGCATGTGTAAGAACATAGTGCAATGAGTGAGAATCTGGGCCCTCATGAAAAACCTAGTCTAAAATAAACAAACAGCAGATGTCGTTTAACGTCTGGAAAAAGGTTTTCTGATTGATGCCCTTTGCCTGGAAAGTGCTGATTCAACAGGATCCTATGTGTTGCAGGAACAGGTGAATCCCTTCTCTTGGCTCCCCATTGTGGTCTCCAGGGGCTTGCAGTTGGAGTGGACTGCTGCAAAACCAAAGATCTCTCCCTTTTCTGAGTCCTGGCTCTTGGCAGCCCCACTAAGGAGGTCCTCAGCTCTGTGGCTGGTTCTTTGCTGGACAGGAGTCTTTGTGAGACTCCTGGCTCCCAGGTGCTGCTCATCCATGCATGCAGCAGGCTGCTTTACTCTGTGGCAGGGATGCCCCTCCTTATGATGCCAGCACAGAAACTAGGTAAAAACTGGATTTATCCCCACCTTGCCCTGAAAAAAGCCTTTTAAATTTTTAAAGATTTTCACTACAGAGAAAAGATAAACAATTCGGCTCTTAAGTACCAAATTTAAACAATGTTTTCAGAAAGACTAATTTTCTTGAGGCAGACAATCTCAGATTCAGTATAGGAATACTCACCTATAAACTTAGCAAAATGAATGTGGTGGTTTTACATGGGAGAAAACACTACACGAGAGAAAATAAGCAAAGCAAACAAGGATCTTTCATAGTGTTCATTTGTAATTTTAAAACACTAAAAACCACCAATATTTTATGCTCAGTCTACAAAATGAATGACAAATAGGACAATAGCATCTGAGCATCTGTATGATCCCATCCATTCTGTATACTGCCTCCTCTAAAAGCCTTGTGTTCTTCCCTCATTTCAAACAATTTTCCTTTAAAATCATCTGTAACATAAATATTGACTTACACAAATAAAAAATTTCACTTTGAAAACAACACTGTAATACCCACCTGCTTCAGAAATCTGAAAGTGAAACCCTTAGCCCAAGAGTGGTTAACAAGACAACACACATGACAGCACATGTGGAGTAGCAACATTTAGGTGGCCACAAGGAACAACTTTAATTCTACTAAAAGACTGCAGTAAGCATATCTATCACACGGACAAAAAGAAAGGCTGGCGGCAATGATCATCAAATCAGGGTTTATCTCAAAGCTCTGGGTATACACCATATCCCACTGATCTTCATGAAACAATTTCAGCTTCTGCAGATTGCACCACACTTCACTAAGCTCACTTTGGTCATTCTGAAAGACTGATAATGGTAGTATTGAATTCAGTTATATGAGCTTATTACCAAATAAATATGTCTGGATCTTTTAGCCAAGGCTGAATGCCACAGTGCAATATACATCCCTTATGGATGTTCTGTGCTTTGCTGTTTTGATGGTTTCTTTTAAAAATCTCTGCTCCTCTTTCTAATATAAACACAGTGAACACAGACCACTTTGTGAGGGGCTAAACAACTGTTTCTACACAAGGCTAGAAATGCCCCTCACATTATTCAGCCCATTTGCATCATTCAGATCACATAGCTCCAGACAAAAATTCTGCAGGATAACACACAGAATGCTGACCTTTCCGGAAGACATTCAGATCTCCTGTTGAAATGGTGTTACTGCGCGAGGGCGCCACTCCTGCAGCGGGGATGCAGTAACTGCTGTCAGTGTCTGAAGCAGTACGACTGATGCTACAGGTTTCCACAGGAGATCGATCCGCTGCCTGGTGAGGTTTGGGTGGCCGAGGTGGAGGGATGTCTGGAATAGTCTCCAGTTTTGAAGTCTGAGACAATGTTCCCTCTGGGAAAGTTCGTGGGACCTGATAAGTACCTCCGGGTGTGGGGGGAATATCATAGCTAATGGAGATGTGCCTCATTTGTGCGTCTAATGACGTTGCTGATGGGGTATTGAAAACATGTTGCTCTCCTTCGCCATCAGTTCCAGACGGAGACGCTGCCTTGGGCAAAACATCCTGGGAATAACTCCTAGGCAGGTTGTACAGGCTGGAGTCTGCCAGCGTCAGCGCGGAGCGGGAAGGCGGGGAATCATAGACGCCCTGCTGCAGGAAGAAGCCGTTTACAGCGTGCTTGCTCCCTGATACAGCAGGGTTTTTGTGGGAGGGCACGTTATCATTGCAGTCTGTTTCTGAAGAGCTGGATTTTGCAGAGTCAGCATGAGATCTACATGTGAGATTGTGAGATTAGAACGTTGATGAACACACAGAGAAAAACAAACATTGCAAATCATAAACACGTTTATCATGTAACCAACTGAAAAGTCTAACAGTGCCTTCCAATTTTTATATTTTCATTTTTAAAAAATGAGATACAGGAACTCAATTATTAAACAAACAGGAGTACCTAGGCATCCTAAGTCACTACATTCATACAAATTCATTCATGTGAAATATATAGCACAACTGTGGAGCTTTACCAACAGCTTCACAACAGGCTGATGTTTCATAAAGCAAGTGATTTTCAGGATGCCAGTTTGAAGCCAAGTTTGGGGGCTGGAGATTTTTTAATCATTTTTTTAACCCATGCTGCAAACTAGCAACACTTTATTGGCACTGTTAAAGGTAAAAATAAGATGCTCAATTCTTGGACTTACAGTACTTGCTCATTATAATCATTATGAAAAAAATGTTAAGAGAAAAAATATGACTGCTTGTAACCCCCCTAAATGCGTGCCTGAAGTTATACTGGCCATCTAAAACCCATTTGAAATATGTAAGGAAAAGAGAAATAAAGATAAAATCATAAATAGGAAGGAAATAGTATGTTCTTTGAGGGAAAAAAATCCATAGGTTGCATGTGCAACAGAGAGCTTTTGTCTTGAATGCAAATGAAAGCAGTACTGTTAGATAAAGCTGCAAAGCAGTTTACTTCTGATTTCTTAGGAAATTCTTTCATGAGAACAGCACTCATTAGTACTGGTACTAACCACTACCAGTAAACTTATAGGGAAAGTAACCACATTACAATAATTTGATTTCCTTTCTAAACCTCTCCATTTGCTGTGCTCCAGGCAGAGAAACTCTGTAATCAGTCTGGCTCCTTGCTTAAATGAAAGTCAAAACAGTGGCAAAATACTAACACTGGAGATGTTAGTAGTTTAGTTAAGGAAGTCCATACACTTTTTGATCAAACATATCATATTTCCTATTTTCATTACCTCAATACCATACCATTGTGACATGCATATGTAAATATTTCAGCATGCATGTGTATCAATGAATACCTGCAATATAACTCTTAGTAAGCTCTATTAAGCAACTGGACCACAGAATTCCAAAAGTTTTGAGGAATAAAATACATAAAGTACACTCACTACCATATGAAGCATATTCCCCCTTATTTAACAGGCTCTGCACCTCAAAGTGATCACAATCAATATTTATTATTCACATTTCATTTGTCAATAAGTTTGTACAAAAATTTCTTAAGGGTCAGTTGGATTTATCTCCCAGAGTTCTGGCAAACTGAGGAAAAAGGAATCCAGTTAAGCTATTAATTTAGGTTCCCTCTCCAGTCATCAGAGGAATGGAGACTGTGTGAAACACAGTCTGTTCTTAGATATCCATCTAAACCCAATGAATCACCCCCGAAGTGCCTCTCTGCCAGCTATCAGGGAAACCAACATGATCAGCTTGGAATGGACATCTGCACTCAAGAGAAATGTCATTCACCTCACCAACTGGTTTTTGTTCTGTTTAACAGCAAAGATAGAATCTCCATCAGGACAAGAGGCTTATGACAGCACTCATTTCAATTTCATCACCTTTTCCTATCAGCTTATTCTTATTGTTTTAACATTTTTTCCATTAGAAAAAGTATAGTAATTTTGCTCTGGTTACTATCTTAAACATAGATTTCAGTTCTGTCACTGGTCAGAACTGGTTTCTAGGTAACTCTGAACTTTAATCTGCATTTAGTTTAATCGACCCCCCCGCAAAAAGAAGATAGTTTTCTCATTATTTGTTCTTCGCATAACCAAGGAAGTAAAACTTCCTACATTCCTCATGATGCTGACCATGAATATATATTTCTCTTGTTTCTTAACAGTTGCCTCAGAGCTTCAAAAATTCATGAACCACTAGAAGTTTAAAACACTTGAAAATATAGAGCACATAGGACAGAAGGAAGCACATGAGGTTACAGAGTGCATAACAGATTGTGAACACTGACTCAGGCCCTGCTGCAGCCCTTCCTATTTATTCAAAGGATTGATTCAAGAGTTCCTCACTTTCTAGATATACTCTCCTAGTTATGTGATATCCATTTAGACTAAAATCCCAGAAAAAGTCAAGCATTTTTCAAATATGGTAAGGATTGGGATCTTTAAATTTTATACTATAAAAATAAAGTGGGCAGTCTACAGAAGCTGGACACTGAAAATCAATTGCAGAACCAAAGTTATTATTTCCAGTTCACTAGGATATACTTTAAAAGTGAAAAAAAATATCTAAAACTACAGGAATAGAACATAAACACTACATTTATCTTACAAAAACATACAGGAATATATAACCAAAGCTCAAAAAGAAACAACAGCATATTTACAATGCCAGAGCCTAAGGATTACTCATTAAATGCAAGAAACAAATGCTATCCTTTTTAAATATAGGAGTTTTTCTGGGTCTAAGTGAATGATGCTTCTTCTTTCTTGACCACAAGCACTTGTGCAAACAGAAGGCTTTCAAAAACCATGATACATGAGGCAGCCAGGTCTGTCATTTGCTTAGCTGATGGCAACAGCTTACATTTCTTATTACAAGAGGGCATTTCTGATTTAATTCACAATTTTGAAAGTAATCTTTTGGAATCAACATCTTAGTCTACTGAAATAGTTTTTGAAATATGAATGGGTTGTAAGCAATCTGATTTCACACAACTGAAATTCTGAAGACTCTGTGAAACAAAGAAAGCAGTTTATGCCAAAATGGAGCCAGAGAATTCAGCCTCAGAATTTTAATATTTTAAAAGTCAGCATTAACCACTGATCATGGTAAGAACACCATATATAATTCTGAAAATGTACAGTGCATAGTTGACAGGAGCAGAGTGTACTCCTGTTTGGTTTCTTGGTTTTTTTTAATGACTTCTTTAATTCAGGAATTTTATTTTTTCCCTTTAGGACAGCTCAATTAAAAAAAAACCTAATTGGCTCAAAAATTCCATTAACAAATGGTTACTATGATAAGTATGAAAGGGTTTTGACACCTCCATTTATAATAATGGCAAAGCTGGATGTAACACAATTGTAACTCCTCACTTTATTAGCAGAGGACGACTATGACATGAACTCAGTGTTATCACATGTGTGCATCACATATGTGCGAATTATGGTGAGTGGTCAAACTACTCCTTACTCAGTGGCAGGACTGGCCATTTCCTTCTACATACCAAGAAAAGAAAACTGTCCAGGCTGCTGAGCTATAAGGACTGGGCATTAAGACACACAGAGAGGAGGTGAGGCAGTGAGGCAAGGGGAGCCCAGTAAAAAGCCAGCCTCCACGTACTGCAAACCACTTGTTGACAGAGACCCAGGAAAAAGATATATCAAGTGTTTTAGTCTGAGGGGTAATAATCTCATTTTTGCAAATAAAGTATTCGGGCTGGCTTGACCACTCATTCTTTTCAGCTGATTCTTTTCCCATCCACAGGATCAATATGACTGATTAAACAGAATATTATAAACAAAATGGCAGCAAAACTGCTCTTGTGTGCCAGCAATCTGGGACAGCAACAGCAAGCATAGAAAAAACAGGATAGACATAAAAATAAATAACATTTATTTATAACCTCTTTTCAGAAAATGGAAGCAAAACTTAATATAGTTTTTCTGTTAAAACTCACGGAGAACACCATGCAAGATGAGTCTCAAACAATATTTTCAGGCAAGTTAATGGCTCTGTGATTAATTTCTCACACGTGTTTAAAGAATGGCTACTGTTCACTCACTGCAGTGGAATCTTTTTACTTTCAAAGTCTTCTAATAGCAGGTATTCCTGCCCTTCTTCTGAGAGAAAAGGTGACTCTTGGCTGGTTCATACACAGTAGGAAAGATGAGGAAGACAGCATTTAGTATTTCAATACACCTATCAAATGAGCCAGAACAATAAGGGATTTGGAAGCAATGTTTGGCTGCATTTTCTTATCTAGGATCCAAATACAACCTTAAAATCTCCCTAAATGCTACAGTGAAACAACGCTCTTTCTTAAGTCAGCAGTGATCAGAGCATGAACTATTTTAGACAAAGTACTGCACATGACAGTTACAGCTGCAATTGCTGCATACAAGACATCCTCACAACAGCATGTGGTGCACTCCATGACACTGTAATGGAACATTTAATAATTATTTTCTAGGTCTGAAACATTACAATTCTCAAAAATCCCAAAGAGGTGACTCAGGTACATTTATGTTTCATAGTGACCCATCTCATCCAGAAAAGAACCTCAAAGCCTTGAAACAAAATTCAGTGGTTCCCAGGTGACCTGCAAAGTAAGATGCAGAATCAGCATAGAAAATGTTCCTGCTGAATATTGGTCATTTTTAAGTCTAAAGGGAAAACATTTCAGTAACAGTACCTGCCTGCTTAATTACAGCTATTAAGCCTTGCACTTTACACTAAGTCTGTATGAAATACCCAGATAAATTGTTCCAAGTCTGGAAAATAGGAAAATGATGCAGCCATTTAATGTTTTTTCTTTGCCTGTAAGGATATGGATTGGGGTAGAGCGCACTCTTACTAATCATCTTAACAATGTGGGACCAAGATACACAACGCTCTCATTCCATAGGAAAATGTCTATATGCTCTGTACTCTGTCCCAAATCCAGCAGCTTACCTACTTTACCAGACATAGAACATAGGCAGTCCTTTTAGGGTGGAACTGAAAGTCCAGCACAATTGTTACTCTGAATTTTCATGATCACAGCCTTTTTAATGAAAGGACACAGCTTTTTATAATCTCCAAGTGATATAATCTCCAAGTGATCATAATGTCAATGTCTTCAGCCATTCCTATAAAACCATCGTTTATTTAAACAATCTCTACACTCCCCAAGATTTTGTTCTGTTCTTTCAGTTCACTAGGTATTTTATCGCCACTGGACCCTTTTGCCTTCCCCAGTACCTTCCGCCCTGTGTCACCAGTGACTTCCTTGAGAGATTTTGCAGGCTTATCATGGATTCTCTACCTTGCCAGATTTTGTGGCCCCTTCTATGGTCTCCTCAGCCTCTACTTAACCCACACATCACATAACTGTGGCAATCAGGTCAGAAAGTCAATTACGCATCCCAACCTTCCTAATCCCTAAAAACACCTTCACGTTGCGGTGGTAAAACCCTGCTCTGAGCCTGTCCCTCGCAGAAGCAAATGGGCACTCAGACACATTTCTGATAGGCCAGGATTGTTGAAATCCAAGTCAATTCCTCTGCCAAGCTCTTCTGGAAGTGATACCAAACTTAAAAGCTTTTGGCAGGAACACTGACATTCCTCTTTGGCACTATCAGCTTCTAAACATCACTGAACACTGAAACCTTCAGCACTGGGTTTCCCCTTCCCCTGCAGGAGGTTCTGGGACATTCCATGCTGCCTGTAACCTGCATGTTCCATACTCTGGGGGAACTGTAGGCTCATTCCCTTGTTTTATAAGGAAGACTGTAAAGGGTGGATACTTTTCTACCACACCAGTAAATGGAGCAGGAAACTCCTCAAGCACAACAGAGCAAGATAAAAATGCCAAGGGAGCGCAGAGCACATGGCACAGGTAAAACTGGCAGAGCATCAAGGTGTTGATGCAGAAGGCACTGCCACTAAAAGTTATGGACCTAAGGAAGCATGTGAAATAGTCATGAAAACACTTTCAAAGGAAGCTTTCCTCAACCTTCCATGTACTTGTCTGTAACTACAAAAATAATATGATGTTTTGTTAATTTTTATGTAAATATCCCTGCAGATTTTATTTGAAATTACTGCAGAAAAGAAGCTTGTCAGAGGGATTTATAAGGTTCTCCTACAGAATATTTAAGGTCGGAAGGGACCTCTGGACATTATCTGCTCAGCTTTTCCAATACCTCTAAGCAAACCCTTCAAAATCAGGAGAGGCTCCTCAGGAGCTTGTCCAGTCAAGTTCATTTTTGGTTCTTTTAAATAGTTTTTTTTAAAAGAGGACAGAGACTCCAGTATGTCCCTGGGCAGCCTGCTCTAAGAAAGGCCACCATGATCCATTCTGGCAAACCACAGTGATATTTCCCAGGTAGCTACTATGAATGTCATATCCTCCTATGCAGGAGGTGCTGTGGATTTATTTAAGTTAGAAGCAGCAGCTGGAGCAATAAATAGAGATTTAATTCTGTAGAAGTTCTAAATTTTTCCTTCAAATTTCCTGTTGCACACTTCTCCAGAGAACTGACTGTGTAGGCACTCTTTATTCAGTAAAAAATAAAGTTTATTTGAGTTGCCTTTTAAGTATGTTATTTGGAAAAAGCTGAAATTCAGCATATGGAAACTAAGTGGTTTCAGCCTCTGCATTCTTAGTTATCATAAAATAATTGGGTTT
>VYZP01006699.1:0-19849 GCA_013400635.1 Hypocryptadius cinnamomeus | reverse complement strand
AATTTCCCCAAGCTCCAAAGGACACTTTTCCTTCCCTTTACCCATAAGGAACTGGTGTTTGTTTGGAAATAAAAGAATTCCTTCTGAAGTGTTGGAATCCTGCTTACTGAGAATTTTAGGCTTTCTGTGCTAGCAGGCACTGACCCCCAAAATCCACTACATTTAACCTAAAACCATAGAGAAAGCTTCCAAAATTAAATAATAAAACTAAAATAATAAGTGTATAGTTTAAATAGAAGTGTGTAATATCACATAGTAAAAAAAGGAAAGTTTTAAAATATAACAACATATATAAAACAAAATAAAACCAAAAAAACCATATACATATACAATAAAACATACTTAAAACAAAAGCTAATCCTTCTTCTTCACCTCCTTCTTCATGAGTTTAAATAATATCATGTAAATAATATTATGTAAATAAAAATATATGTAAATAAAATGTCAACAAAAGCANCTCCAGCCCACGCTGGTTGTGCTCTTGGGCTGAGATTTGGATCATTTGTCCTTGGTGCCCAGCTGGAGCAGGAATTGTTTTGTCTCCCTGCTCTGTGCACAGAGCTCACCATCCCCTCATGTGAAGCTCAGACCCACACACTAAAGCAGCACAGAATGTGAAAAATAGAAAATCTAAACCTGAGGCATCAGCTGATTTCTGCTTCTGCCTCAAGCTGAAACACCAGCAAGGGAAGGGCAATGTTCTGGCAGGTCTGGGGGCTTCAGGAATAAATCAGCAGCAAAATGTGCTTTGTGCTTTCAGAATATGAAATCGAGAGATCCTTTTTCCTGAGGATGAAGTGTGTCCTAGCCAAGAGGAATGCAGGCCTGACCTGCAGTGGCTACAAGGTAATGTTTATAAATTACTTCTCCACCCCTGAAATATCCCACAATTGAGAAGTTTATTTATTTGGCTGTTTAGTTTGGGTTTTATTTTTACTTATTTGTAGCTGAGAGCAAAGTTTGTGATGAGAAGAATCAGAAAAGATCCCCAAAATGCCCTCAGTAATTCAAATTTAAACTTGGTGGCACATTCCCTCCCCTTGGTCCCTGGGAATTCTCTGGAGGCCAGCCCTGGAGCTGCCAGGAGAGCACAGTTTGGTTTTATTCCCCCATGGAGCAGAAGGCAGGTGAGGTAGGAACCCAGACACAGGAATTTGGACATTTTCCACATCCCACCCAGTTGCACAAAACACCTCCTTGGCCTCAACACTAAAAAAACTCAACCATTGCCATCACCTCAGGGTGGAATTGTACTAAACCACCAAGTCTGTTTATAAATCTTACAGTTTGTATGATGTTTTTTATTTCTGACATGAAATCAGAAGCCACAGCAAATATTGAAGTCGTAGAATAACAGCTGTCATTTGAGTAGTTTTTATTTTCATATGTGCAGGGAGATTTTATTTTCAGATTTGCAATAGTTTTTCTTTTCAGACGTGCAGTAGTTTTTATTTTCAGATTTGCAGTACTTTTTATTTTCATCTTTACAGACAGTTTTAATTTTCAGATGTGCAGTAGTTTTGATTTTTAGACTTGCAGGTAGTTTTGATTTTCAGCCTTACAGACAGTTTTTATTTTCAGATATGCAGACAGATTTTATTATCAGATGTGCAGTAGTTTTTATTGTCAGCTGTCCAGGCAGTTTTTATTTTCAGCTGTGCATTTGCTGCCCTTTGAGCTCCAGGTTAACTCTGCTCCATCAGGGGAGGTCGTTCCCATTCATTCTGCTGGGAATTCATTTTGGGTCATTCAAAACCCAAAAAGCAAAGCCTGGAAGAGGAGCAGATCTCTCTGCAGGAATGTGCTCAAGGTGCAGACGTGGATCTGTCTGTTTGCACTCTTCCCTTCCTGGCTGCACTGATAATTCCTCATTACACTGAGCCCTGTTTGCTCAGCTGCTCCCCACAAAAATGGTTCTGTCCCAAAGCTGAACCTTACTCAAATCAGGTAAAAGAGTAGAGCTTCAGTCGTGGGATCTCCATGTGGCTTTGGGGGGTTTTGGGTTTTTTAATTCCCAATTATCACTGTTAATCAGAGGCATCACTTTCTTTAGCTCACTATTAGAAGTTTGCACAGTGAAAATCAAAGGATTCTCTCATCTGGAGAGATGCTGGCCTAAATTTATTCCATTTGACGGTGCTTAAAGTCGGGACTTAATTTTTAAGAAATCACCTCATTAGCTGAAGCACAGAAGAAACTCACAGACTAAGTGATGGGGGAATTGAGATCTGCTGGGAGATCTTCTGACTCTGCTTTTGCTGAACATTTAAATCACTGGAGAGGAGGAAGGTTAAGCAGGAGGAGCTAATTTCCAGGTGATGTTTGGTAGTTGTTTAGAGCACTAAATACGCTGAAAATTAATATCTTTCCAGAGGACACAGTTAAAAGCCAAACAAACAGAGAAATTCAGCAAAGGGATGTGATATTCCTGCTGCTTGGACCAGAAAGTTGGCAGGGGCACTGATGATTTTTGAACACCAGCACCACACTAAATAAATCTTCTGGCCTGGAATAGTCCCCAGGTTACATTTCCCCCTCCCCTTTAGCTGACACTGAATTTTTACAGGCTAACACTGTCATTATCACCTCTGTGAACAGCAATTGTACACAGGGATCCCGAAATCTGAGCTCAGGACCTTGGGCTTGGTCACGTGTCAAAAAAAAAACAACACCCCTCTGAACTTGAGCAGAGAACTTAAAACTCATTTCTTGTACATTTGCATAAACATCAGTTAATTTTTATTGCTGTTGTGATGCATCAATACTCACTGGGGTTTTAAAGTGCCTTTTTTGATGTGCCTTTATTTACATCAGAATAATAACTCATTAAAATGTAAATTATTTTATTCATCTTTGAGTGTGTGGAGGAGAGAGATGAACATTTAAAATAAGCAACTTCCCGATTTTTTTTTTATCAATGAACAGGAATTCTGGCTGTATCTACAAGAAATCTGTATCAAGGAGCTTAAAGTATTAATTAGAAAGCAATTAGGCAGTCCCCAGAGAGGAGGTGCTTGAATACTGGATTAATCATGCTGCCAGCAAACACAAAACTGCATTTATTGAGTCTTAATCTCTATTTACAAATTAACTGCAATCAACAGACGACCCAGAATTTAATTTTTTGGGGGAGTGTGTCTTGTTGGAACCCTGAATACTGAGAATTTGAGACTTTCTGTGCTGCCAGGCACTGACCCCCAGGAGAACACTGCATTGACCTGAGGCCCTGGAGAAGCTTCCAAAATGGAATGACAGAACTGGGATTGTGGGTGTGCAGTTTGAATAGAAGTGTGTGATATCACAGGGTGGGAAACTCAGAGTTTAAGGGTTTAGAATATAAAAATATATAGAGAGCAAGGTGGAGGCTGCTGCTTCTTCTTCACCTTCTTCTCCATGGCTTTGGGTGGTTTTGTGTCATTGGATAAAAAGTCCCCATTGTGGGTACGGGTGGTTGGGTATTGGGTTAAAAGTAAAAATAATTTAGGTGTCATCTCTTAATTGGATAGTTTTTCCTTAAAAGGCCTTGTAGAGATAGATACAGGGCCATTTTGTAGCTTTTTAGTGAAATGCTGCAGAACTCATGACTTGTAAGACTGTAATAGAGATAAGAAATAATAAACATCGTGTCTGAACACGAAATACCATCACGAGCGCTTTCAATCCCGACCCTGACCCAGGCAGAAAAGAAGATAAAAAATCAATATGTATCTTTATAACCTCATTGAGACTGGGTGGGCAGGCTTTTCCATCAGATCCTGAGGGCATTTTCCCCTTTTTCCAGGTGATCCACTGCAGTGGCTACTTGAAGATCCGCCAGTACATGCTGGATATGTCCCTGTACGACTCCTGTTACCAAATCGTGGGGCTGGTGGCTGTGGGGCAATCTTTGCCTCCCAGTGCAATCACTGAGATCAAGCTCCACAGCAACATGTTTATGTTCAGAGCCAGCTTGGATTTAAAACTGATTTTCCTCGATTCCAGGTAAGCGGCTCTTTCATCTCCAGCGTCGAGCGTTCATGTGTTTACGTGCCACGGTTTCCAAACGGGGCAAAACATCCATGAAAAAAAATCCAGCAGTCCAAACTAGATCTGGAACTCAGAGTCTTCAAAGCCTTTCAGGCAGCTGGATAGACCAAACTTTGTCTGGAATGCCAAGAAATAAGAGCCTGTCCAATTTGACCTGGAGTTACCTGCACTTTTAGGGTCAGCTAAAAGTTTCTTGCTGGGAGGATTGGTGACAGGAGCAGTGATATTTTTTTTTACCTGGAAGGACACAAATTTTATTATACAAAGCCACCAAAAGGAATGAGGATATTAAAAAAAACCCCAAAAAAACAACCCCAGAAGTGGAATACTGAGATCAAACAACTGGCTGGCATCATCCAGAAAACTTTTGAGAGAGCAGTAAGGAAAGAGTTCTGTCTTTTAGTGTAATGCTTTAACCATGAAACCAACACTAATAATGGAGTTGTTAGAATGGAAATTAATTCCATTGGCTACTACACATGCAAACAGGACCTTCTTAAACAAAATTTTGGGAAAAACAGCTGAGGAAGGAGAGCCCTGCCTCCACTTCAGCTGATGGAGCTCAGATGAGCACAGAACCAGAATTTAAATTAATTTCTCTTTGTTTGGAGCAGGTACCTTGTAGGACACAATACTTTGTCCAGTGCTGTCCAGGAGACCTTGAAAGGAAAATCTCAAATACACAAAATATTGACAAGATGGTCATTCTTCAACAATCCTTTCCTGTGGGTCCCACATTCCCCATTTCCCCGGCGGGCTGGATTTGCAGGGAATACATTCGTGCAGTGAATGTGTGAGAAAACCTCTGCACCCAAGAGAGTGGAGGTCAACCATGCAAGAAGAGACTTTTCTGCGTGCTCAGCCCAGGAGACAGTGGCTCCATCAGCTGCTGGGACACAAAGAACTCCTTGTTTCTGGAACCTTTCCTCATTTTTTGGCACGCGTCGCTTCGTGCCGCGGCTACAAAGGAGCACGAGGGGTTCAGCAACACGTCCTTGCATGTGGGGGAAAGGAAATGATGTGCCTGGGAGGAACTGCCTGGAGACAGAAGTGTCTTCAAAGGCCACAGAACAAGCAGAGGTGTTGACAGGAGCAGGGATAGACCCAGAGCTGTTGCAGAGCTCTGTTTACCAAGGAGCAGATGGGTGTCATCCACACACGGGACAAGCAGGGGAATTGAGCTTCACCAAAGCCTTTTGCTCTCCCAGCTGAGCAAACCAAACTGTATTTGCTGAAAGCAGGGGCATATTAGGAGTTAGAAAAAACTGGTTTCAGGCTTGGTTCTGCTTTCCATATAAGGGGATTGATCTTGAGACATAACAGTCACAGCAGATAGCATGAAAGCCCTGGGAAGGAACAGCTCAAAATCCCTTTCTGGCCATCTGACACAACATAAACCACACTGCAGTTCATCCACTGAGGGCACTGGAAGGAGAAGACAGTCACTTCCCTCCGAAGTGAGCTGCTCACTCTGATTTTTGTGGTGCATTCACTGCCAGGGGGTTTGAAAAGACTTTGAAGAACTCAGGAGACCAGAACTGATCAGTGGGGCAAGCTCTGCGTGTTCTGTCACCTGCACAGCACAAGCTGGAGAGCCAGGCTGCCTGAGGGATGTTAAGGAAGTAAAACAGCTGAGTTTATTTCCAGATTCAACCTTTTCCAAAATTTGGGTGTCCTAGGAACTGTCAGTGATGGTTTTTGTGCCACCAGCTTCAAAGTGAGACTGCACCTTTGGGAAAATGAACCCCTGGCTCGTGTTTGGATGAGCTGTGTCTGTGCTAACCAAAGGAGCAGGATGGAGCTGCCACCCTGCTTTTAAGTGCACTGAAGTCAGAAGGAGAATTGAAAACTGAGCAGGATCTTCCACCGTTATTTCGTGCTCCTGGTTGGCTTCAGTGAGGATTTGGGATGAGCACACACTGCAGAGGAGGAACACAAGCATCTATTCAAAGGCATTTTGATGTTGTTGTCCTTCAGAAGAATCCAAGCCCTCAACCCTCTCAAGCAGAACCTCCTCAGTCTCTGTGGGGTCCACTGGGCTGGTTAGAGTCAGGGTATAACTACAGAAGGTGCACAATAGTAATAATTTTTTTTAAAACTAATCAAAATGTGCATTATCATCAATCTTACAATGACAGGAATTGCTTGGGATCCCCTGCTCATTTCTGTGGACACTCCTGTGTTATCTCTGTGCTGTCCATCCTCACCAGTGTAAAGCTCAGACCAGGAACATCCTTTGGAAGTCCATGTCCTGACCATTCCTGCTCAGTTCATGGCATGAAGAGGCTTGGGGCACTTAAACTGGATTCCTTGGATCTAAACTGGAGGACAACCTCCAAGAGCACCCTAGGACACTCCAACTTTAATAAATATTTCAGTCCACAGGCCTAGGCTAGAGCTAGTCCCAGGTAAAACTCCTGCGATTAAAATGTGCAGATGCCTCTGCTGCTGCAGGAGAAGATCTTCAGCAGGGACAATTTTACTGTCACCTGCTAAGGGACTGTGTCACTTGTTAATGTAGACATCCCTCACTGTTCTGTCTTTTTTAGGCAAAGAAAGCCCAAGACATCACAACCCCCCCACCCCCAACCCTGGGTAAACAAGCCACAGTTTGGCTGAGTGGCACATTGTACTTTGAGGACTATTTTTTCCTAAATTTTAAAAAGTCCATTTGAAACATGAAGTTTGACTCCTCATGTCTGACCCAGTGTAAGTCTGGCCTCTGAATTTGATCCTCTAACATCTGCAGAGATGCTGCTGTTTTGAATTCGTTCCATTCTTCTACTTCTGGGATTTTTTGTTTGGAAGTCTTGCCTCAGCTTTCCTTTCCTCACCCTGTGGTCTTCACACCTCCTTGTCTTTCCACATTCTCAGCTGGAATAAGCTCCTGCTTTTTTCTCCTGTTAGGCACCAGCCTGGATTTATTCACAGGCCATGATCACATGTGGCCCAACACACTTCTACACTTGTAGCTTTGCAAAAGCAAATGAAAATGTGTCAGCAGCCCACAAGAGAGGTTTTATTGTTTCATGAGCAGCTCCTCGAGTGGAACTTTGTGCAAAGGATCCTGCATGGCAGTGGCAAAAGCCCAGGGTGGAAATCAGTAAAAGAGCTCTTTTTCCTGCCTGGGTGTACCAGGGAAAAGCTGCACCTTGCTTTGGCTGGGCTGAAAGGGTTTCTTTTCTTGAAAAGGTGAGGTTTCTGTTTCCAAAACTAACATTTCATCCCACAGCTTTCAGGCACTGATTTGCTGGCACAATCAAATGTTGGGTCAATGAAACGGAATATTCCTTGAGATTTTGTTTATTGCAGATTTTTCCTTTTCCAGGGTCACGGAATTAACTGGATATGAACCCCAGGATCTGATAGAGAAAACCCTCTACCACCACGTGCACGGCTGTGACGTTTTCCACCTGCGATACGCTCACCACCTGTGTAAGTACCTGGGCTGGAGGCACAGGAGGGACCTGGAGAGAGCCCAGAGGAGGCTCCAGGGTGAGCAGAGGGATGGAGCAGCTCTGCTGGCAGGAAAGGCTGGCACAGCTGGCATTGTTCACCTGCACAGGAGAAGCTTTGGGCTGAGCTCAGGGTGGCCTTGCAGGGCCTGAAGGAGCCCCAGGAAAGCTGGAGAGAGACAATTTCCAGGGGATGCAGGGACAGCACCCAGGAAATGGCTTCCAACTGAAAAATTACAGGTTTAGGAAAAATTTCCTCCCTGTGAGGGTGGGGAGACCCTGGCACAGGGTGCCCAGAGCAGCTGTGGCTGCCCCTGGGTCCCTGGCAGTGCCCAAGGCCAGGTTGGACACTGGGGCTGGGAGCAGCCTGGCACAGTGGAAGGTGTCCCTGCCATGGCAGGGGTGGCACTGGATGGGCTTTAAGGTCCCTTCCAACCCAAACCATTCTGGGATTCTACGGAATACGTTGAGTACATGAGAAGTTTTGCAGACAACAAGCAGCATGCTGGAAAGCAGAAAAAAATCCTTTCCAAATCTTGACTGGAGACAGATTTTCAAAAGTTCTTGGCTATCACTTAAGGAAACCATTAATTGTGTAAATACAGCTCGATATGCTGGGCTTCCGAAAAGAAAAAAACCAACACCCAAACCAACTTATCTGGCCAGTTTTTGTACTTAGGGGATCCAGGCTATTTTGAATATTTGGAATTGATTCTGGATGGTGATCGCTTGAGGAAAAGAAAACCAAAAGAGCAAGTAAATGAGAGGGGAAAATCTGAACTTCACTAGCCTCTGCTGTTAAAACAAAAACTATGCAGCAGCTCTGCATTCCTCTGAAATATGTTAGTAATAATCATCCTGTGTTTGAAGGGAATGCAATCCCAAAAACTCCTTGGAGGGACATTCATTAGCAGCATGTGGATGAGGTTCGGAGAATGGATTGTCAGGAAAAAAATGACACATTTAATAATTTCCCATCTTCCAACAGAGTCACTAATCATATCTTCAAACATCTGGATCTGGGAAGGAGTTCATTCAGTAGCACATTAATTTGAAAAGCAAATTGAGGGAATGGCTGAACTCTGGATTTGGCTCCGTTTGCTGCAACCCATACGAGGCAAAGATGACATCCAAAAACCAATGTCAGGGAATTTTTTTTCCAGATTGCTCCTGTAGGCTGGAAGCAGCCAGAGTCAAATCCTTCTTTTAGGCTTCCTTCTTCTCTTAGTGTGTGCTACTGATGAGGATCTGGAATATCAAGGAGGTTGTAGCTGTGTTTGGCAAGTCCAAGCTGAAATTGCAAGTGCTGAATTCTGCCGGTGGCAGGGTGTGCTACACCTGGGAGAGCAAAAGCTGGTCTTTATAGTGAGTTCAGATTCACCAAAACATTATTGAACACTCTGGGCCACTGAGAACTGGAGAAAAGAATGACCAGGGCACATGGAAAATCCTGTCAGGGACACCCTCTCTGTAGTGGTGACATCTGCATGTGGATGTGAGTGTTGACCTGTTCAGAATAAACTCAGTATTTCCACCCAACTGTTTTAAATACCTTCATCAGCTAGCACAGAGATGATGCCACCACAGCCACAATCACCTCTGGAAAACAGTTTTCCACTTTAGAGTAGCAGGATGGATAATTCTGTGGCTGCCAGTTTGATCCATGTATGACTGGAGTTTTAAATGAAGAGACAAATCATGTTCACTGAATTACCCACCACATCCTTCCACAAGGAAAAAAAAATCCCTCAGCCAAATAGGATACTAAGAGAAGTTCTGTAGATTAAAGATAAATTAATGTAAACTTTAAAAACAGAAGAAAAATGCGAGCCATGCATAGGAATTTATGAAAGCAGATAAATCCCAAGAAGCACAAAATAATGAGTAATGCTTGGGCAGCAGTGGGAACAGTGCAGGGTCATGGTTGGAATACCAAGTAATGGGAATTATTAAACCAGATGTAAAGTGCACAAAGTCCCTCTGGGGAGCAGTGTGAGAGCTCCCTCAGCATCCATCAGCAAATGTCTCAGGAACATGAGCAGTGAAAGGTTGGCAGGTTTGTTGTACCATTCTATAAAGCAATCTGATGATGAAGTGTCACCTGATGCAGAAATCCAAAGAGAAACATCTTACACCTAATAAGGGTATTAAGGGAAAAAAAAAATATATAAGCAACTCTAAACTAGGATAACCATTTGCTTTTTTTAAGAGGAAAAAAAAACCCAACTGAAGACCTGAAGCAGCTGAACTCAGAGTGAGGCAGCACAAGGAATAAAACAAAGGAAACAGTGAGGGGAATGAGTTAGGAGGGATAGAACAAGAACATCAAGCTAGGAGGGAAATGTAGATGTGAATATTTGCCTAAGGTGTGCTGGCAGCAAAGAGAGTTTCCTGCTTGAAACATTTGATTGGCTTCCAGCTCCAGGAAAACACTTGTGGCGTTTGAAGCTGTGTTATTTATTTCCAGAGCCCCTTTCATACACACAGTGTTTGCCCTGAAATGTGGCCACACAAATAAGGAAGCCCCGCCTGAGGATCCTGCACTCTAAAACACAGGACAGAGTTCCAGTACAGACAAAATATCTTTGTGCCCTCAGAGAAATCCCTTCATTTATACCATTGTGAGGGGATTTTGGGCATCCCATGTGTTGCAACATCCCTGCTCTTTCCACAGGAACTTGAACAGGATTCAGGTCTCTGTGCCTTGGCCCGGCCCAGCTGGTGTTCCCACCAAACCCTTCTCCTGCTCCCTGGAAGTCACCCTATATATTTGTAAGGTTATTTCACAGAAAAGCTCAGTTCCACCATGTCTGGTGTTGGGTCTACCTCTGCTTTGCCAGCACTCAAACCTCCTGGCAGAGCAGCACCAGATTTTAAGAGGTCTAAAAAAAAAAAGAGTCTGCTGGGCACTGTGCCTTGCCCAGGGGCCATGCCCATGACATGCCAGGGCAGCTAAACCAGGATCTGCTGCCAGTGTGGAACCAAGAAATCCATTTCTTGGAGTGGCATCCTTCAGTGCAGGCTGGGAACTCCCAGCCACATGCCCGGGAGCCTGGTGGAGCCTTTTAAAATAGCCCTGTCTGGCAGCCCAGAGCCTTTCCCAGCTTCCCTGTGAAACCAGGAGCGAGCCAGAGCCCTGGAACACCCAGTCACAGAGGGCACATCCAGAGGGGAAAGCCACGGGATCCTCCCCCTTGGGCTGCAGCAGAGGCCACCAAGAAGTCTGAGCCTGCACAGATTGTCTGGGTGGTGGATTTGCCTCACTGCCATTCCTGAGGTTTCCTTTTCAGCATCAAACAGGGCAGCTGAGCACAGAGCCAGATGGAAGCTGAGCTCACTCACTGTCTCAGTTACTGTCCCTCAGCCAAGGTCAGACTTTCCCCAGATTGCTAAAAAATCAGGAGACACGGAATCCTCCCCCATCCCCAGAGAAATACTGGTTAATCCATATAATTAGGAAGAAAAGCTGAACACTGTAGCCCTCAGTGGTTTTCACATCTTTTCAAACACTGTCTTTAATGCAGAGCTAAAAGAGGGATTTAAAAAAAAAATCAGTGAGAGAGGAGGAAAGCCAAAACTAGTCCCAAAGCACACGGAAGAACTTTGTTATAGTTAGTGATCCATGACAGCATTAATTTCTCTTCAGGAAGACTGAGTGCAGCAAAGCATTTGGAACTCAAGGAAAACGTGCTCATTAAACCAGCACAAAGACCTAGTTCTGAAAAGCCCAGACCACATTCCAAAAATTACCTGTTACATGGGCTGTGCTGAAATGTAAAGATCATTTCCTGGAACGGGACCATTTGGATTTTAGAATGAATCACCAAATCATAAAATCACAGGATAGTTTGAGTTGGAAGGGAGTTTAAAGATCATCTCATTCCAACCCCCTGCCATGGCAGGGACACCTTCCACTGTCCCAGTTTGCTCCAAGCCCCAATGTCCAACCTGGTCTTGGACACTTCCAGGGATGGGGCAGCACAGTCATAGAGCACCATCCACAATTATAGAACACTAAGAAATAGTAAAACTGTGGCATAGAGACAATTATTAATATTTTTAGAACAGAATCTCTGAGTAGCCACTCCAAGACTTTCAACTTGCAGTGATGAATTGCACTTGAAAAATACAAATGTCTTTATATTTTCTAGGTGTGTTTACATACTTACACACACACTCCTCATGATTTTTTTTAATCGTGCACACCGTCCTCCCATAAAAAATTCCATGTAGCAATATAGGAGTGGAAGGAACACCAACAAGAATGAGGCAAAAAGCTGATACCTAAGAGAGATTTGAAATCCCAAACAGCAGTGGCTTGGTGACCACCATGGAGGGTGGGTTTTTGAATGTCCTGCAGGATCATGGAATGATGGAATATCCTGAGTGGGAATAAACCCACAGGGATCATCCAGTCCCACCCCTGCCCTGCCCAGACCCCACCAACCCCACCCTGGGCATCCCTGGCAGCGCTGGCCAAAGGCTCCTGGAGCTCTGGCAGCCTCGGGGCCGTGCCCATTCCCTGGGCAGCCTGGGCAGTGCCAGCAGCCTCTGGGGAAGAACCTTTCCCTAAAATCCGACCTAAATCCCTCCAGGCCCAGCCCCAGCTGCTCCCTGGATGCTGTCCCTGTCCCAGGGAGCAGAGATCAGAGTTGCAGACAGTTTTAGGTGTTCATTTTATTGCCTTCTGAACACATGGGCACCTCATCCTAAAATGGAAGAATTGACACTTCCAGAAAGACCTGTCAATTTTGTAAGAGCCTGATTTTCTTGGGAGGTAAACAGGATCTGAAGGAAAGTTTAAATATGTTGAGATGTGCAATGGATAGGAAAGGAAGCAGCCCAGAGAGGCGGCCCATGTGCTCCAGACCGTGGGAGACCTCATTGAGCCTTCCAGTAGCACAAGGAAATGGATGAACATGAAGGAGAGGGACTTTTTATATGGGCAAAATTCCCAGAATTCCCAGAATCACTGGGTTGGAAGAGACCTCCAAGACCATTGAGTCCAACCCAGCCCCAACACCTCAACTAAACCCTGGCCCCCAGTGCCACATCCAGGCTTTGTTAAACACACCCAGGGATGGGGACTGCACCACCTCCCTGGGCAGCCATTCCAGAACTTTATCACCCTTTCCATGAAAAACTTTTTCCTAATATCCAACCTATATTTCCCTTGATGCAGCTTGAGACTATGTCCTCTCATTCTGTCAGTGACAGAAAAAAGTGACAGGACAAGGGGAATGGTTTTAAAATGATAGAGAGCAGGTTTCAATTCCATTTCTTAATCATATTTATATAAAGGAATTTCTGCCATTGCCCACTTCTTTTGAACACAATTTGTGCAGTGAGCTCAGTCCATGATTCCCTGATTTACAATAAATAACTGTATAGGAGAGTAAGAAGATGGAGTTTCCAGAGGAATGATCCAAGGCCACACAAGAGAAGAACCAACTTCAAAGGCTGGGCATTATCTTCTAGTGAATCCTGAGATAAAGGCCTGGCACTGAACCAGAAATATTTGTGGTTGGATTAAATATTTAGAGATGCTGCACAACTCCTCTTACAGCACAGACTCCTGCCAAAATGTCCTTGTTCACAGAGGATCCAGAATAGCTCAGGGAGGATTACATGGCTGGTGAATTTATCAGATATCTGATTCCCCTCTCTGTCCTTGTCTTTGTTTGGGTGCTTCACTACCAAAGAGTTTTTTAATTTTACCCTTTTAAATCAACCTTCATGATTACAGAGGGAAAAAACCAATCACAAAATAAAATACATTGCACAATACCTGATAATCTGTCAAGCTATGAGAGAAGTGCTTCCAAATAATCTGGAAAAAATCTCAAAATCACAGAATCCTCAGGGTTGGAAGAGACCTTCAGGATCAAGCAGTCCTCACCCTAAACCCTGTCCCCAAGGGCCACATCCAGACTCGACCTGAACACTTCCAGTGACTCCAAACCTCCCTGGGCAGCTCATCCCAAGGCCTGACCACTCTGCCAGGGAAATTTTCTTTTCCAATCTCCAACCTGAACTTCCCCTGGTGCCATTTGAGGCCATTTCCTCTCCTTCTTTCAAAAGAATTGTGTCCAGTTCAAAATACTTTTGCTGCCCTGAACTTTTATTTTACAGTTAGAAATTTTAAAGCAGTGTTTGTGAAGAACGCGACCATAGGTGACCCAGAGAAGAAGGCAGACAAAACTTAGGAGATGTCACATTTTATGTAAATAATAATGTGGTGTTATGAATCTATAGAAAGGGGCAGGATAGGTAATTTTGCAGGGGGTTATTTGAAGTTAATTGGGAGGAAGAGGAAGGAGGTTGGACTCAGAAATCAGAAAGGTTTTTTCCAACATCATCAATTCTGTGATTCCGTGAGGGAGAAGAGCACTTGGCTCGCAAATAAACCTCTCCAGGAAGTGCTCATGAGTCCAAAAAATGTGAAGTTCTTAAAAAAATTTCTTTTACTTGTGTTCACAGTGCTGGTGAAAGGCCAAGTGACCACCAAGTACTACCGGCTGCTGTCCAAGCAGGGAGGCTGGGTGTGGGTGCAGAGCTACGCCACCATCGTGCACAACAGCCGTTCGTCACGGCCTCACTGCATAGTGAGTGTCAATTATGTCCTTACGTAAGTCCAAATACTTTGTACCATTACCTGTTATCACTAATTGAGTTGTTAATGATTAAATCTGCCGAGTTTTCTTGGCTTGTGTCTTCCGGTGTCGTCCTGTGCTCGCGTGTTGCAGCTTTCTCTGTTTGTGTGATCTCATCTCTTTAGCTGAGAGAAAACGTTGTTGTGTTAATTATTATCATTATTGTATAGATCTTCATCTTGTCCAGGGAAGGACAATGGAGATGGTGAAGGGGCTGGGAAACATCTCATGAGGGAGCTGGTGGGGCTCAGTCCGGAGAAAAGGAGGCTCAGGGGGGATCTCATTGCTCTGCACAACTCCCTGACAGGAGGGGCAGTGAGGGGGGGTCAGGCTCTGCTGCCATGTCCCAAGGGAAAGGAGGAGAGGAAATGGCCTTAATTTTGTCAGGACAGGTTCAGATTGGAGATTAGAGGGTTTTTTTCCTTTGAAAGAGTGATGAGGCCTTGGGATGAGCTGCCATGGGGAGGAGGTGGAGTCACTCTCTCTGGAATTATTCAGGAGGAGTCTGGATGGGGCCCTTGGGGTGATGCTGGTGCTGCTGGGTGATGGTGGGATTGGATGATCTTGAGGATCTCTTCCAAAGTTGAGTATTCTGTGATTTTTTGATCAAAACCAACCTTGCAGCTTGTGTGATTTATTTACAAGCACACGCTGCTGACAGAGGGGGAACATTTCCTTTTCCTAATGTCAGGGCAGAGATCAATTCCTGGCTGAGCAGGAGACAGATTAATTGATTTCTGTCTTTCCATGGTTCCAAACCACAGGGAGCCAGGGATGGCTGAGGGAAGATGACACAGCTCAGGCTCAGAGAGAGGGGACACTTCATCCAAAGGTGTTTATGTGGTTCCCAGTGGAATTTTTTTATGGACTTGTGTGGGAATGAGGTCACCCCATAAGATTCTCTTCCTCCTGACATCCCCAGACTCAGTGAAAATCTTGGAAGAGTGAAAATTCAAGCCTTGTGAACAATAACATGTATTTTTACAGGAGTTAGTTTGGATTTTACTGTGTTTTTAATTTACTGGGCTGTTCTTTTGCAGAGATATTGAGTACAAGGAACTTCAGTTGTCACTGGACCAGGTTACCATTTCCAAGTCACAGTTTTCATGCAGAAACTCAGTACCTACCTCGCAGGAAACAAGGAAAATAGTAAAACCCAAAAGTAATAAAATGAAGGCAAAACTCAGAACAACACCTTACCCACCACAGGTAAATTTTCCAGCAATATTTAATTACCAGTTGTTCTCACAGAGTGCTTGGGACAGCACTCTGGACTGAATTTACTATAAAACAGACTTGTCCACCCCAGGAAATCCCTTATAAAGCCAGATAAAATTAGACCCTTTTTCTTGGGGTGGAAAGTACAGGTAGCACAAACCAGCCCTGACAAGTGATGTAAAATCTTTGGGATATGGAGTGTGTGAAGCACTTCAACCACGATGTCCTTTCTTGGCAAAAAGAAAATCCTCTACTTGGAATTGTGCTGTGAAAATCTGTGCTGGGGTAGAATGTGTGTCATTTACTGTTGGTGTGTGGAGTTCTTGATGTCAGGAGGAATTTCCCCATGGAAAGGGTGGTCAGGCCTTGGGAAGAGCTGCCCAGGGAGGTTTGGAGTCCCCATCCCAAGAAGTGCCCAAGGAAGACCTGGAGGTGGCACTCAGAGCTCTGGGCTGGGGACAAGGAGGGCATCGGGCACAGCTGGGACTCCATGGGCTGGGAGGGCTTTTCCAACCTTAATCCTGTGATTCTGGAAAACTGAACGGCCAAAATTATCAAACCAAAGCAGTTTTTTTGTTCCCACGTGAAGTCAAAGTCGCGAAGAAAGGAACTGCACCGCTCAGTCCGTGCCTTGAGCCAGCGAGGCCCAGCTCTGGGTGCCTGTCTGACATGTTCTGTACTTTCCTACAAAAGTTCCTCCTTTAGCTCTCTTCCCTTGCTCTCTTCCCCCTCTTTCCCCCAGCAATACAGCTCGTTCCAAGCAGACAAACTGGAGTGCAGCCAGGTGGGGAGCTGGCGCTCCAGCCCCGCCGCCAGCGCCGCCGCCCTTCAGGAACAGAACTTCCATTCAGAGAGCAGCGAACTCCTGTATGCCCCTCCCTACAGCCTGCCCTTCTCCTACCACTATGGACACTTCCCTGTGGATTCCCACGTCTTCAGTGGCAAGAAGCAAATGCTGCCTGCAAAATTCGGGCAGGCCCAAGGGGCGCCCTGCGAGGTGGCGCGGTTCTTCCTGGGCGCGCTGCAGACCAACGGCGAGTGCCAGTGGCACTACGCCAACTCCCTGGTTCCCAGCAGCCAGTCACCCTCCAAAAACCTTCCTGAGCAGCCAGTGAACATCATCAGGCACAACCTTGCACAGAGTTATGAAGGTGGGTGTCGCTCTGAGCCAGGAGGAAAAGCTTGGCTGCGCGGTGGATGGGGAGGATTTGTGTTTGCGGTTTGAAAAATGGTTTGGATCCCTTCGGGCCCTTCGGTTTGGGAAGGACATTGAGATGCTTGAATGCATCCAGAGGGGACAGCGAGGCTGGAGAGGGGCTGGGAACACAAACCCTGAGAGGAACCACTGAGGGAGCTGGGGGTGCTCACCTGGAGAAAAGGAGACTCAGGGGTGCCCCCATCACTCTGCACAGCTCCTGAAAGGTGCCTGTGCTCAGCTGGGGCTGGGCTCTTTCTCCAGCAGCACTGACACAACCAGAGCACACAGCCTCCAGCTGCACCAAGGGAAATACAGGCTGGAGAGCAGGAAAGAGTTTTCCCAGAAAGGTGATAAAGTTCTGGAATGGCTGCCTGGGGAGGTGGTGCAGTCACCATCCCTGGGTGTGTTTAACAAAGCCTGGATGTGGCACTGGGGGCCAGGGTTTAGTTGAGGTGCTGGGGCTGGGCTGGACTCCATGGTCTTGAAGGTCTCTTCCAACCCAGGGATTCTGGGAATTTTGTGAGTGGCTCCCTGGAACAGAGGCTAGACAAGATTAAGAGAATAAGAGCAGGTATTTATTAAAGGCCTCCACAGATACACCTTGGGCACTCAGAAGCCTCCCAGAGGTCTCACCCAGGCTGGACAATGGTCATGAATTTTCCACACAATTATCAATTTGGTCCATTTACATATCAGGGGTTAATCCTCCAGTTACAGCTTCAGGTAATGAAGTCATTTACCTCCAGTTTGCTCCCTCCCAATTCACTTTTGTTTATATTTTCAGGGCCTGAGGCTGTAGGGTGTCCTTGGATCTCAGGCCTGGAGGGATTGTTTTGTCTGAGCAAAATGTGAAGGCAGTAACTAACACTTTATAAGGAGTTTAGAGTTATGCACTAATGCAGTATGGGATTGGAAAAATAGAAAACCTGAAATCCTAAGGCATCAGTTTAGGAAGCACAGAAAATCAGAGGCAGTGAAGTGTAACAATCATTGTATTTACAGTATTCCCATGTTCCTTCTTCCCATTTCCATCAGCACTGAACTGGGAATATTATCATAGCTTCAGGTGACAAAATGCACTCACCAAAATCACTTTTAGAGCAGCACAGTGATACCTCCTCCTTCAGTACTGGCACAGTTTACCCTCATGTTTTGCACTCTCAGAGTTATTTAAGTGGAATTTCTCAGGTAAGTCACGGCTGAAGTCAGATTGAAACTTGACTTCCACAGTAATTTTTGATAATTTTAGCACAGAAATTAAAATAAACACCATCTATTCCCATAAAAATTAAAGCTTGTCCTTTCTCAGCACGAAGCCACTCTGAATGTCTTTACCTTACAGAGTGACAATTCTGCTTTACTTGATAATAATTCTGAATTTGAAAATGTCTCTCATCACCTGCATTATTTCACTGTGCAGATGGTCAGGGATAGAAATTCTTTGAGGAAAGGCATTGACTTCTCTGAGGTGGAAACCTACAAGAAATAACCTTGAAAAATTATAACCTTGAAAAATTATAACAAAACCAAATGTAAAGATGCTCAAAATATCCTCTAATCACAGAATCAGGGAATAATTAGGAAGGAAGGGAATTCTGGGGATCATCTTGTCCAACTTGTTTGTTTCCACTGTGTTCAACCAGAACAGGGTTTCTTGCAGTGGTTTTGGCAGAGATTTATCTCTCATTTTAAACACTCCTGATCTCACAGCTGCCCCAACTCCAAAATGAAACTCAATCAAGTTGTGACGGGCAAGGAACAATGTGAATCAGCTAAAGCAACAAAAATATTTGGACAAACCAGACTCTGGCAATTCAGGCTATTTTGGGATGGTGTCAATTATCTTTAACTCAATTAATAGCATTAATTACTCCCCTGACCCAGCTTCCCCTTCAAGTCAAACACAACTCTGAATTTAACTGTTTTCATGAATGAGCCTTGGAAGTTCTGCTGAGATTTCAGGTTGCTGCTGATTTTAGCAAGAGCAGCCTTGGTTGGCCTGGATTTCCCCCCTGTTCCCTGCTTTACTTTCAGTAATTGTAAGAATTATACAAAATGCCATGACAAAAATATGCAAAAAAACCCCAAAAACCCCACCACATCTGAGTTTATTCAGACTTAGTAATTCTTTTGTGATTTAAGGTGCATCTGAAAGTGTCAGAGAACATCAACAAGTGCAGAGTTCAGATCAGCTGCTGCAGAACTCCCAGGAAATCCTTCATTTAAACTCCTTTAAGCAGAATTCCAGTTTAACACTTTCCAATCCAGAGCCAATCCTTGGATCCCATCCACATCTCTCTGTGTTCATAATTTTCATTAATTAAAAATCACTGATGAGGACTGAGGTACTGCTGTGCAGTCAGATGGAAACCCTCATTTCTTGGAATGGAGGAAGCAGTAGTGGAAATTTAAAATAAAAAAATAAATTAAAAATAAATTATTTTAAACAATTTTTAAAATAAAATAAAATAAATTTAAAATAAAAAAAAATTAGATAGTCTCTAAGGTACTATTTTAGGTAGGCTCTTGGGTACCAGAATCAAGTATTTATTCACTTATGGGTGTAGATATCCAAGATCCAAAGGGAATATTAAAATATAAATATATTAAAATATAAATTCAAAGCTGAGCTTGCTGCATCAGACAGAAGATGGAATGAGACATCAAATGTGCTTCCCACAGAGGAACAAATAATTTCTGCCTGGGGTTTTGTCCTTCACAGGATGGTTTGACCTCACCCATGATGGACCTCACCTCACTGCCAGCAGCATTTTATTTCACTTTTCTGTGGTTAGGGTGGAAATGAGCAAGAGGGAAGCTCTTCTCACAGCCTAGAGCAGGTTAAATCCTTTTCCTTAGTTTCTGCTCCTCTAATTTGCTGTTTCCTTTGGTTGCTGCTGTGGACTGTGGGAGAAAAGGAGGAGTTTTAGACCAAAAATAGGAAATGGTTTTGTTCTTTCTGAAGATGCTCTGGGGAAAAAAGAAAATAAAAAAAGAAAAAAAAGAGAAAAAAACAAAAAAAGAAAAGCAAACTAAAATAAANACAAAAAAAAAAAAAAAAAAAGCAAACCAAAATAAACAAAAACACCACCACCACCACCAAAAACCCCACCTCCCCCAAAAAAACCCCCAAAACCACACAAGAACAAAACAAAAACCCCACAAAAACCAACAACAACAACAAAAAATCCAAAAAAGCAAAAAACTCCCCCAAACAAACAAAAAAAACCCAAAACCCCAAAAAACCTCAAAACCCCCCACAAAAAATCTACATATTTTGAGGATAAGGATAAAGACTT
>VYZP01006697.1:18999-29655 GCA_013400635.1 Hypocryptadius cinnamomeus | reverse complement strand
TGCTTGGGAATCCTGACCAATCCTGACCTTATCCTGACCCATGTGCAGGGATAGCCACATCCCCATCTCTGCTGCTCACAAAACCTCAGCCGTGTTAGAGACTGAAGTGCTGAGAGACTGCTGAAGTCTACAAGACTCTGAAATCAAAGGCAGCAACATTAATATTCTGTGCAAATGTGAAGAAGCCATGAAAGCTTTGTTTGTTGCTAAAGAAACCAACTAAATCAAACAAGTTGAAGAAAACAAAGACTTGTATAATTGTTTTAATTAAAACTGCCACTTATTCCAGAAAAAAAAAAATGCAGCACAGTCATGCTCTCCAACCATTTCTTGCTTAGACTTGCAAGCTCGAAATCTGTGTATAATAAGTGAAATAAAACATTGCCAGCCATTTTCCAGTCCTGATCGACACAAAAGCTCCAAAACAAATTGCAAGAAACCCATGCAAAACTTTGTGATGTTTACTTCAGATTTTATCCCAAAGGAATTTATGGAACTTGCCATTCAACTGTGAAAGCATGTTATCTCAAATCAAATGCAACGCTCCTTAAATCTTCAAAGGGCATCATGGCAGTTAGCCATAAAGCTCACTGTGACTTCAGACATTCAAAAACAGCATTAATGCCAGGATCTGGCTGCCCTGTGTGGTTATTTTAAGTCTCCACGGGCACAAACACTTTCTTGGGTTTGGGCCCTCCATGCACTCAGCCTCTGGTAAAAGCCATGAGACTGCTTTGCCTTTCACAAGCTGCTTGTCCCCTTCACCTTCCCACTCCACAAGGTTATTTTGGCATCTCAAAATAAGTCAGATAGAGAAGGAATCCTGGTAGTTTCTCAGCTCCTGCAACCAAGCCCCTGTTTTTTTTAATGCAAAGTATGAGAGATATAAATGCATCTTAATTTTAATTGAAGGAGAATGTCTGACCTTTCTACAAAATAGTGTCACTTGAGGTTCCTGTATTTCTAGTGACCTTTACAATGTTCATTAGGCTTTTAAGCATGCAAGTTCAGTTTAAATTGGAAATATTTTGCCTTCCTCAAGTACAGAGTTGCTTCCACTGCAGAATTTGGACCCATGTTTCACTGTTGGTGTATGAACACAGCACATTGTCACTGTGTGGCAAAGAGGCTGTTAGAAAATCTGAACCACACTTGCCTTCCCCTCTCAAATAATCTGTTCAGATACTGCAGTTTGGCTTGAGCCTGTCGTTTATCTCCTTTTCTCAGCACTTTGGGAGCTCTTCATCTCCACCAATACTTGTATTTGTGTACAGGAGTGTTGGGAACCATTTTTTGTATATATCAATTCGTTATGTCATTTCAAAGATCTTATTTTTTTCCATGCTTCCTAAGCATTAGCATTTTAAAACTTGAGAGAAGAGGGGATGACTATTAGAAACATCCAACAGGAAGCCATAATTTATCATCAAAATGCTTGCAAACTTCTTCTAAACATGTTACTTTGAGCTTTCTGGAGACTGCAAAGAAGATTATAGTAACAGCATTTTTTGTCCTTTTTTTTTTTTTTTATTTTCCCAGTGGCTGGATGACTGAAATAATTTCAAGTCTGTTTTGTTTTGGCTTTTTTTTTTGCTAGAACCTGATCACCACCTGTTTGAGTGAAGAGACTGAGGACTGTTTGAAAGTAATGCCTTTGGCAACACATACACTTTGCTCAGTCTCCCTCACATCTTCATTTTATCATATAAAAGGCTTTTCCAAGTGTTGCCTGAGAACAGTAAAGACCTCATTAGGAGCTGAAAACTGTTGGGGATTTCAATGTTGATAATGAAAATCTTATTTATGGAATTGCTGAATATGCACATAAAGCCTAAAAAGCAATAGCCTAATAGATGAAATAATAGTCCAAGGGAAAAGGAGTAATGTAATCACATCATTCCTATTTTCTAATGGCCATTTCCTTGCATAGTCATATTGAAAGAGAGTCAGAGAACTGTAAGCTGCAGTTGTTTCTGGCATCTTCCAGGCTGGTTTCAGGACTCACATAAGTTTCCTGTCCAGTTAATATTTTGGTAGTATGCAAAAGGTGTGATCTGTCAGAGATTGCTGAAGATCTGGAAGCATTCTTCTGCCTTTAGGCTCAGGTAAGAAAAGGTGTCAACCCCCACCAGAGGAGGAAGAAAAAAATAAGTATGGATCAGGAAACTCTCACTGTTTTCTAAAACAGGGCTGTAAATACGTGGTAATGAAATATATGGTAAATACAGCTTTTCTCTGACTAAACCCATCAGATGCATGCAAAGCCAGGACATGTTTACCAAGCAAATGTGTGTTTTAAGGGAATAATGGCTATACAGTTTCCTAACTCTACTTAATTGCATGCATTTATTCCACTGAAATCAGTAATCATGTCAGAATAGAGCTAGTTAAATATGATGGGAAATAAGGGCCTTTAACACAAGCCTCTCTGCCTGTCTGTCCTTTTATATGGCATCTCCTAACACAGTGTCTGAGTGCAGAGTTCTTCACCCTCATCTGATTTAAAACTTAAAATGGATTTGGTGGAGACCTCTGGTCCAGAGCAAACTGCTCGAGATGAATCAGCTGCTCAGATTGGCCTCACAGAAATGATAATGGGGTTCTGTGTTCACAGCTGAGTTATTTAAACTGTCTGATTTGGTCCATGGCTTCCTTGGACATTAATGGGTCGGCTGCTCTGTCGCAGACCCTGGTGCAGGAGAGGTCAGCCTTTGAAAAGCTGGATCAGGGCAGCGCAGCCTGCAGCGCGTCCCCAGCGCTCCCGGAGCCCCCCGGAACCGCCGCTGCCCCTCGGAGCCTTCCCAGATCTCATTTCAAAGTGCTGGATCCTCGGATCGATGCTTTGGTTTTGATCTCCCCTCCTCCAGGAGGTTGGGGGGTTGCTCACATGCTAGGAACACATGCTCCTGCTGGTGCATCTTGAGGGAGGAGGATTGAGAACTTCTTAGGAGGCAGCTTTTCATCAGCGAGTGCAGACTTAGATGAATGGGAAAGATTTCTCTGGACTACAGCAATTTTGCTGAAATTGCTGAGAAGCAGTGTTATCAGGCAAGGATACTTTTAATTCAATAAAGATAAAATGCTTCAGCTGACTTTTGCTTGATTATATTGTGAATTCTAATGTACTATTGTGCACACCTTGAAGCCATTAAGGCAAAATGAAGAATTCAAAGAGGATCAAGATTAAATGTTTTCTACTGTCCCAAACAAAGCATAATTAAATTAAAGTACCTTTGATGATCTTTACACTGCAGCAATTTCATTTTTGAGATATAGTTCATCATTTAGATTAATACTCCTTCTTGAAAGAAAAGCAAATTTTGGCATGCTGATGTTTCCTGCAGACCCAACAGCCCATGAGAGGGATTGGAAAATTCAGACTGAGAGCATCTCTCTTCCCTTTCCCCAAGTCTTCTCTTTGATGCAGGACCATGGCAGGAGGGAGAGGAGGGAGAAAGATAAGAATTGGGTTTATCATCTATAAATAGAGACAGCCCTTCACATTCACTTTCTTGAGAAGTCCTAGAGCACCAAGGGAAAGAAGAACAAAATAAATCTGAGAGAGGCTGGGAAAGTTCTGTACATTTCAGGAGTGTTCAGAAGCAAAGTTAACTCTGGCAGTCCAAGTTCTTTAAAAAGACACCATCAATTAGTTTCTCAAGTTTAATTCTGTCCTGTAGCTACCAGCTGGAAAGTTTGTTGAGCAATAAGCATAAGTGGGTTGTAGAATATAAATCATTGCCCCTGACATTCAGGGAAAGCATCACTTGTTTTATACTGACATGGTTGTGGTTACTGCAGATTGCTTGTGCAGAATCTTGGGCAGAATCAGCTGCTTGGTTCAGGCCTAGATTTTTAGATTATGGGAGTTAGAAGCTGAAAGAAATTGTTAGGAAGTTCAGCAAAAGAAGGCTGTCATCACACTTTGACCTAAAATGGAATTAAAGTGTCCCCTGCTAAGGGACCTAGTACCAAACCTGTCAACATTACTCAAAAATATTTTTAAAAGAATTGTTTTGTATGGACTGTGCTACATTGGATTTCTTTCTGCTTGTTTTTCTGTTTGCTTTTTTTTTTTTTTCTCCCATAGGTGAAGAGGATGTGGAAAATAGACCATACATGGAAATCTGTGAATCCTATGCTGGCATGTGTATGAAGAATCATTTTGTGGGAGGTAGGCAAATAGGCCATTGCTGGTGTTGATTAAAAGCAGTCTTATGGTTAAAAAAAATATAACAAGAGGCCTGTCCTCTAAACCAACAAGCAAGTGACACCCAAGCCAGGAAGCTCAAAATCAACAAAATAAACCTTATTCCAAAAGCTGGATTCAGTTTTTAATTGACTGATTTCCTACCAATAAGAGGACATTTCAGGCTAGTGGGCCCGATGAGAGGACCTTGAAAGCCCAAACTGAACAAGCATGTGAAATATTTAAGGCCACATTTTTATATTTATTAAAAACAGCCTAAATAATTAAACTAGTTGATTCACTAGTGGCTTTCAGGCTCATGCCCAGAGTGAAAGGTCATGACCTGACATACCAGGGCCCCACTTGGTACTGATGATTGACAGGAAAAGGAAATAAGTTGATATCTTTCACGTGGGAATCACAGCTTGTAGCAACTATGAGCAAGTGGGCTATTTGGACTTTGTGGGAAAACTTAATTGTGTTATTATTCAAAATCTTCGTTCCCAAAGTTGGTTCAATGGTGATTTATTTACTTATGTGATAAAACAGCTGTGTACTGTAATAAAATACAGGTCGCTTGCTGATGTTTAATGCAAAAAAGTGAAGATATGTTTGGTTTCTTTTACTTTGAACTTACAATCAAGCTAGGCAGCAGGGAGGACTTTGAATTATTAGGAATTTTCTGTTAGTGTATTGGAAATATTCAATGTTCTCATCATAGTATATATTTTTCAGTGCCTGGTTATGGAGAAGGAGGAAGGCACCATACACTGAAATATGAGTGCCTCTCCACCATATGCTTTCATTATTTCTTTATAATGATAAAAAGGGGCTGCATTCAGTGCCAGACAATGTCATGGCCCCAGAGATTTCAGTGGCCTGCAGAAGAAAGGAGAAAAAAGCATTTATGATATGAATGAGGATTTGAAATGGCTTTTTAAAAAAAGGCCTAAGATCCACTTTCACCCTAAATTCTGAAATCACTTGAAAGATGTCTAGATGCAGGGTTTGAAGAATAGCAACTTTCCACCAGGCTCTGTTTTATATGCAGGATCGCTGCCATCTTCACCAGGCTTTGTTAGGAGGTCAGATAATTGTACCAAGCAATAGGTCACAGCCTAACTTCACATACTGTGTGATTTGTTCTAGCAGTGAACCCTGTCATCTTGATCCAGAGGACATTTTCTGTGCCCCAGTCATTTACAAGTTAGCCAAGTGATGCACTTTTGTTTATCACTCCGAGCTGAGAAGTTCAGTGGGTTTTGTGTGAGCTGCCCTGTATTTGTGCCTTTCTGCTCCTTCCCCAAAGTGTGGGCATGACATGAACTGGGCCAGGCTGCAGCTCCATGCCACACTCCAGGGATTTGGTGTCCTTTTACAGAAATGCCATGCACTGCCAGCTCCTGCAGCCCTGTATCTGGGCTGTTGGATGATAACAGTCCATTAAAGGTCCCATAAAGTCAAAAGTAATTTTACCCCAGAGCAGGCCATGGTGGGGAAGGTTTGCACATTTCAGCTCAGTGTGACACCACATTTTGGGTGATAAAGCAGGCAGTGCTGGCATTTCCCTCAGAATATCTCCACTTCTTTTCTGAGCCTTTCCTCATATCTTATTCTCGATGCAGAGCAAAGCAGCTCTGCTTGGGAACCTTTGGAAACTCTGCCACTTGTACCACAACCACCAGGAGAATTTTAAGCCTTGAAATAATCTGATTCTACCACCAGTAAATAAGCCCAGTTACACAGTAAATCAAGATAAAAGTTGCCTCACAGAGTAAGTAAGAGCTGGTGGCATTTCTTTCTCAGTGTTTTTATGTTATTCCTTCATATTTAACATCTGGCAATAGTGCACGATATTTTACCAACAGCACAGACATCAGATCCTTCCACAGGAGTGCAGGTCTGTGACAAGTAAATCATAATCACTGGCTGAGCAAGGAAGTCAAGAAAAATGGGTCCAGGGGCAAAAACATGCTCAAAATTGAAAACCTTTCTGCAGCAATACCAACCTACTTCCTCTGAACAATTGAGCAGAAGGGGGAGGTACTCAGCTCTCTCAGCACTTTCGGTACATCCTTGTCCTGGAAAGAAAGGACTATTCTTTACCCAAATCCAGCCAATTTCTAGAATTTATTCACTTACAAAATGGAGATACAACAAACTGGAGAGCAGCTATCACCAGTGCTGTCGGTGAAGTAGCAGCTGCAGATATGTGGAAACTTGTCCCCTGTGTTAGAGGCCACAGTGTGACCTTGCATGGCCCATGAAAGTGTTTAAAAATCATGATGACACTGGGTTCTGACTGACTGTGTCTAGATTCAGCTTGAACATCAAGAGGAGAAAGGCTCTGTGTCCCGTGCCAATTCTCTGATCTTTCCATCCCTCTCCTCCTCCCCACCTCCAGGCTCTCAGCAGCTCCCTGAAGTGAGCACCATGACATGAATCTGGAAGTGAAGAAGCCCACAACTCTTCAGAAAAGAGCAGTTATTCTTAGCTTTGTTTTGCTGATGTTTTTCTTTCTTTTCCCCCCTTTCTTTTTTTTAAAGAAAACAGAAAGCCTGCCAAAATTTGGGCTCTTTGATGTGCTTTGGAAAGAAAAACAATGCTATCTATCCAAGTCCTCTGAAAGGAACAAAAATATGTCATTTTCAGGCATGAACTACTTGAGCAGAACAATCAATACATTTCACAATTAAAGATGGTCAAAAGTTTTTTAATATTTTTCTGGAAATTGTTTGTTAAGAAAATTTCTGAAACATTTGCCTGTTTCAGTTAAACTTTCTTAGGGAAGATTTCCTGAATTACAAGGTAGGTGAAAGGCAGGAGGGGGAAGAAAGAAGAAGACATTTATATTTGCTGTAGAATATTCAATAATATTCTACAATAATACCCTGGGGGGAATATACAAGACCCCATCCAAGCTTTTCTTCTGTTGGTTTGGAGAGAGTAGGTGAACCTGCCTCGTCCATTTTATTCATCCTAATTTGGGATGACAAAAAGAGTTAGGTCATAAAAGCAGGATTTGTGCTGTTTGTTTGTTGATTCAGCTCTCAGTGGACACGTTGCTTTATAAAACTCTTCAGCTGTAAATGAGACACTGACTTCATTGTCTCATACTTAGGAAATTTGCTTTAGATGGAAGCATCCCAGGTTGGAGTCTTTGGCCAGTAAATGTAGGGAAGCTTTTGAAGCTGCAGTTTTGGAAGTCATAGCCTAATAACTAAACTTCTGTTTGCCCTCTATTTTTAAGTTTTCTCCTCCATCACCTCAGCAAATCTTGAAAGAGCTGATTTATGCAATGAGAATTTTTTGACATTTTTATTAAGTCCAGGCATTTAATAAAGACATTCTTTCTTCAGTGTGATTAAACTGAGGTAAAGAAGGCCTCGTGCTATTTCTCTTTCCTTATTGAAGTTTTTAACAGATTTCCTTTTTTTCCTTCCTGTGGCAGGGCCTGTTACATCATTTCCATGATTGGCTCTCACCTTCCACTGCTGTATGGGAAATGCACCTACTTGTACAACTGAGCTTTAAAGAGGTTTCTATCTATATCTACTACTTCTGGTCCAGTGTTAAAAAAAAAGAAAAAAGAGCAGAAATTAGACATAGATTGCAAAGGACAGGGACTGTTGCTTGAGGTTGGTATGAAGGTCTTTGCTCTCCCATTGCCTGTGCTGCACTTGCTCCATGGATTGGGCTGGTTTACTTGGAAAGATCAGGGAAACCTAAAATGGTTTGGAAGTGAGCTTAAAGTTCATCTCTTGTTCCAAGTCCCCTGCTATGGGCAGGGAAGATCACTCCCTACCTCAAATTCAGACTACTTAACTCTGAGAAATATAAAAAAGCCTGGCTTTCAGAGGAAACATGCTGTGTATTTCTTGAAGGTTTCTTAGTTTTACTTTGGATATCCAAAAATTTGACACTTCTACAATATCTAATCACCCTGTGAAAGTCCAGGCCAGAATTTCAGACTTAGCAAATATCAAGCAAATGCCTTAAATTAGAGGTTTCAATTGAAGAATATTAAATTCTCTTCTGTAACAAGAGATGTTTTAGGAGAAATGGGAATAGCCAGGTGGGAGTAATTGGTTTTGGAAGAGTCGAATGTGGGAGCTTTGCCCAGCACTTTCTTTTATTACGGCTGTTTTCCTTCCACAGCTCAGGAAAACTCATATTCATGCACAGCCTTACACTTCACTGGGATTCCCTGACTTGGAGACTGTCAGCATTGGCTTATTATACAAGCTCTTTGTTTTATCCTATACAATACATCTCGCCATACACGATTTGGCCTCTTAACCTGCCGTGAAATATTTCAAGGGCTTGTTGCTGGAAGGCGTCGTCTCTCCTCGCTGTGATTTGTGCATTTTCCTGACAGCTTATAACGATTCGTGGTGGGTTGCAGTACAATGAACTCATGCTGCAGAACAGCACACTGAAAAAGATCTTTCAAATTATTGTTCCGGTGCAAAAGGTGCCCAATCACCTTCCACCTGCGGATTAGTTGGTTGCTATAGGAACACACTGTAGCTTTTCAGTGCTGTGCTGCTGTAGTGCCCAGATTACTGTCACTGACAAACACAATAGGGGGAAAGAATCACGGGTTATTAGTGCTGCTGATGATGTGGTGTTATAAACCTGGGGTGGCACGGAGAGGATGAATAGAGCAGGAGCCTTGAAACGCCAAGGACGGGAGGAGGAGAGGGAGCAGAGTGAAGTGGAGCTAAAGTCATCGCTGCGGAAATGTTCTCTTTGATCTCGTTTTCCCCTCTGAATAGGTATTTTCATAATGTAATGCCAAATGCAAGCAATGCTGTAACTGATGGCAGAGCCACTGGTCATGTCTTTATCTTAGTAGGGGGCTGCTCCTCCTCTCTTCCCTTTTCTTCCAGTGTGCGCTGAAATCTGAACCTTTTCATTCCTGCAGGATTAACTCTGACCGAGGTCAGAGCAGCTAGTCACCAATATTCTCCATGGGTGATGCAGGCCTTCTGCATCCCTGGGGAATATCACCTGAAACATCCACCTACGCACAGGACTTTAATGGGGAATTTTGCAGCATCAGAAACAGGGAGAGACCAGCTGAGATCAGACCTCTGTCTACTTTGGTGGCCATAACTGAGAGTCAGGAGTTTATGCTGCTGAGCACCCTCCTGCAGAGCGAGCTGCCTGTGTGTTTCATAGGGGAGAAATAACTGCTTGCAGCTCTGATTTGTAGATGGTCTAAAATTCCCAGAAATAGTTTTGCTACCGCTTGTGCTTGGGCAGGGTGAAGCGAAGGAATAAAATATATACTTGTCCATTGCTTGTGTGCCTTGAGCAAAACAAGCTGTGTTTAGTCACAAGTTCACCAGATGGTACTCTGGGGGTTATTGCTGTTATATTACATTACTGCAATATATTAGACAAGGCACAGTGATTCATTCCCTCTCCTCAGTGCTTTTGGAGGTTGTTTCCCTCCCAATGGAAGCTCAGCTGACCCTGCTGCTCATGACCCTTGGGAGCCCTGTGGGCTCCTGTTGATGCATGGGCAGGAAGCACCAAACATCCCAGCACCAGTGGCAGCACCAAACCTTGCAAAAGTCCTGGCTTGAACTCTGAGAAGTGGCTCCGCTTCCTGATTTGGGCCAGCTGATTTGGGACATATTTTTTTTCAGCCCTGGCTGCCTCCTCCCTCCTTCTCTGCTCCAACTCTGCTTGTTTTGGCTTCTCACTGGGGCCTCCTCGACCTTGCAATTGGACCCATGTGACCCTCTAAGCAGGGATATGGCCTTGCTCAACCCCTTATTTGCAAAATGGACTGAAATGCAGAGTTTGCACTTTACTTACAGAGCCCAAGGACTATCAAAACACCACAGAGAGGTATTGTTTTCCTCCACTTCTGTTACTCTGTAGGCTGAAACCCTCAGTCCAGTGAATTATGTGCTGGCTGACACCTAAGAACCCATCCTGGGTTGGTGCCACATGTGCACACAGGGCATAGGTGCTGCTGTTGGTCAGCTGGACGGCCCCTGGGACCATCTGCCACCCCTCTTTGGCCTCTCTGTCTCACCATTAAGTTCACTGACCAGCTGCTTTTCCTCATTGCCCTTGACAAAGCTGCCAAGCCACAGTCACCCCTTGCTATGAGAGGAGACAAAGAAATGCCACAGCCCCTAGCTCTCCCAATGGCCTTGAGCTTCTGATCCCAGGTTTCCTTGTGTTCCCCAGCACTGCCCTCGTGGTGCCAGGACACTGACTTGAGCCTCCCCAGTACTCTCCCCTAGTCACAAGCTCAGGATCAAAATTTACTTCAGTTTTGTCTGAGGCATCTAAAAGTGATGGAAAAAGATGGTCGGAGCGTGCTTGGAGCAGAATTTCACTGCAGGTGTTACTGTAATTTCAGGCAACTTGAAAACTGCAAATTGGGCCCTCTGTCCCTTAGATTATGCTTTTCATTTTATGATCCTCTGGAGGAAAATGAATTT